>RDEW01000008.1:270821-329510 GCA_011109175.1 Dicyema japonicum
ATTGTTTTCAACTCCCTGCCTATGGATTTTAGGTTCTCATTTAGCGTGATAGGTAAGGTTGTTCTAGGCCTTCCTCGGAATGATTTTGTTTTTTCCATGAAATATTCATCTATTACGTGATTTGCCGGGACATCCAGGTCCATCCTCAGAATGTACCGAACAGTCTCCATCTCGATCTTCAAACACAAGAAAAAGAAAAAAGAAGTGAAGATCATTCCTTGGTTCTACGATTAGTTAAAATTAACTGTTCTTTACTTAAATAAAGTGTGCCTATGCGGAGTTATTAATATTATGGCTATCGTGAAAAGGCTATTATTACATTTTTATCGTTCATATGATTATATAATTGAATTATGAAATAAACTGCGTAATAATTTAATAATACTAATATATAAAAACCACGTCAAATATTATTTTAAATTGTAAATTGAAATCTGATTCAAACAGTACTAAACAAATATAATTAATTTATGGGGGAATACGAAATGGTAGGAGTGGCTAAACGACTTCTACCAGACAGTATCCTCAAGAAATCAACAAACACAGGGTTGTCTCTGAAGATAAATCCAAAATCTGATTCAATATTCCAATTCATATATAAACAAAATAGAATCTCAAATACAACAAAATTTTTTTGAGTTTTTTTTAAATCGAAACAGAAAGCTTTTCTAATACATTTAGAAAAAAATTATATTTTAAATTATATCATTTTGATTGTAATAATTATTGATTTTCAAAATTCACGCACTTTTCAAACACATTTATTTTATTGTCATTTATCATTAAAAGTTTTATTATTCCCAAAATGAGAATATTTTTTTTAATTTAATTACGTTTTTAGTGGATTGGCATTTTTTAAATTACGTTAAAATCTCAAAATTGCTGTATATTTTCAACAAAATAAAAAACAAGAAAAACAGCAAAGTTGACAATGTCTGGCTGATGATTTTCTATTTTGATCTTCATTGTAATAATATGCTTATAAAACTCAAAGAAATTGATTAAAGGAAAAAATCTTTTTCAAGGTTGCTCAATTATTTCAACAAACAAAAACCCTTATTAAGTTACAAAATCTATAAATTTATTTTGGAAAATATATTTCCGATGTAAACAGCGTAAAACAACTCCTATAAAATCAAAACAATTTTCTGAATAAAGTAGGTGTATATTAATATCTGAGATTGAAATAAGATGTCCAATATGTCATTTTCACTGTTAATAGAAGGATGGCAAGAGTATTCTCAATAATATGAATAAAATGGATTTCCAAAAAATAATAAAGCCAACGTAATACTGATTTCCCAAGACATAATCTTTGTTGGTTACTTATTAANTAATAGAAGGATGGCGAGAGTATTCTCAATAATATGAATAAAGTGGATTTCCAAAAAATAATAAAGCCAACGTAATACTGATTTCCCAAGACATAATCTTTGATGGTTACTTATTAATAAATCCTTGTTTAACATGTTTTCCGGAATTCCAGAACGTATTTATAGCAACAATATAATCAACAAGGAAATATGTTATGAAGATAATATTCCTAAGTTGAAAAGGCCTTATCAACTAAATACAACATGCTTGACTGAACAATAGCCTTTATTCTGTTTCAGTTACAAGTAAATCGCCTAAATTAATCGTTGAAGAAAATTTCGTCAAATAAGTCATTTGTCTTACAATTCTGTGTATTTCATGCTTGTCTTGTTTTGTCCCAGTAAAATGAAATTTTTTTTTGCATTTAGTAAATTATATTTTCATTCAAACTGAAGCTAGTTGTAGTGAATATGATATGAATTTGACCCCTTTGATGTGTGGTTGATGGATCAACTAATATACAAATAGCTTTCACTGAAAATTGATGTTTTCATGATTGTCTATTAAAATTGAAGAATCATTGCAATTTGAAAGCAAATGCTTAGTACACGGAATATTCCTTATTATGAAGAAATTTATTAAGAAATTCGAATGGCATAAATATTTATTAAAATTTCCGTGAATCAATAATAGCAGCCGTTAATATTTTTGTTAGTTTTTAAATTTTGGAGAGATTAAAAACATTTTACGTTTTACATCAGTTTTGATTATTTTTTAAAGAGATCTAACGTATTTGGGAAATTGTCTCTAACTGATTTACGAAAAGTAACACATAGTTCTTAGAATAAACTCGAGTTTTAAAATTATAGATGGCTTATTAAATACTTCAATGGTCAGATATTTTTCATTTCTGGGGGGATTTATTCACAAAAGTCTGATGTTTTGTTATCAAATTTGTTGTTAAATACTTTTGTTTTTTTACTTAGGAAAATTAGCCATTTTCTATGATTCAGCAATGATCAAGACGCATCTCCAGTTACTTTGAGGTTCAAGGGAGAGACTATAGAGCAAAACCTTCAAAAATTAAAAGTATTTGGGCACACTTGGATGGTAAGACAGTCTCCATCAAGATACATAACGACTGGATTACCAAAAGTCAAGCTTATCACTACGGATTATATCAACGTAGTTTCTGTGGCTCATTCTTCTTATTTCATAGCTCTTTATGTCATTCACTAATTTAGCCATGCTACTCTCTGTTAGCTTAATTTAACCAAGTAGAATTATTTTTAAATAATTTTTTTTTTGAATTTCAACATCAGACTTTCCCGTGTAAAGGTGGGTAATACCATCCCTGAGACGCAACTTGTGTAGACTGCTTCTTTTATTCAACTTCATAATGATAGTCACCACCCAGTTCTGCCTCAGCAAAAGTCGGAACTTAAAGATAAAATACGCGAGCCTAGGAAAACAGCTAGTTTTTAAAACAATCTCAGCTTAGACCACTGAAATTCTAACCCAAATCCTTTCCTTACTGTACGCCATCGGGTTGTTGATGACAAAAATGGAAAAATGGATAGCCAAAAAAAGGAATGAGAGATTTAGTATGATATCTAAAGTGATTTTTTTAAATCGTTTTTGTATTCACTCCAGAATTAATTACTATCAGCTACTGTTCACAGTCCATCAATGAATCACGTTACATTCGAAGAAATACTACTTTTACCTGCGAGATCGAAAGAGCAGTGCGTGTCTTGTGGATATTGCAAGGCGAGGAAGTACTGGTTGAATTGCACATCTTGTGAGTGATTTTTCCAGTGACGCCGTCATCAGTGGATATTCACTCCGGAACTGGATAGTCTAAAACAGACTCACATACAAGAAAAATGTATTCAAATGATAAATTGGTCTTTCATAATTAATGATGGGAAATTATATCTGAAGGATGTAAACGGGCTACTCAGGAAATAACTGCTCAGGAGATTCATAATACAATGACTAGTGAACAATCATTTGGAAGATCTTTGTAAAAGAAATTTTTTATAATAAAAAGAAGATCATTCGACAGAGGTTACATAAAATGTTCAGAGGAATATCGAATAGTCGAACACATCATTAAAGACCAGGCATTTTCAATTCCCAACAAGCATAATAAATTTCGAATCATTCTATGAACAGAAAATATGTTCCATATGTGCTTTGCTACGTAAAACACATGGTATGATGCCCTAATGAATATTTTGGAAGATAAAGTAATAAGCAAGCGTTGAACATATTGTCAAAAAAATATATCCTGATAAAAATCCTAACATTCTACAACTATTAATTGAAAATTATATCAAAAAATATCACAAAAATCAGTCGTCGTGTCAGACAATCAAGGGTATCACTATGAAATCTCAGGTTTGCAGAATATTTTAAACGCCATACTAACTTTCGATCTTTTGTACAAAATAGAATAAAAAGGAGTCTTGGGAGANGAAGGCAAAAGAAGCCTCAAAGCTGAAAATGAGAAATTATTGGCGAAATGGATTGTTAAAGATTTATGTAAGAAAACCAAAATTCAATTTTTGTTGGAGATTGCAGTGGTGAGCACAATATCTATGGGTGCGTAAAATCTAATCTGGAAGGAAAATGTTTACTTGAGATTAAGGAATCTTCAATTTTTCACATCTGAAGAGTTGTTGATGCATCTGGATCTTTCAAGACTCATATAATTGGCAGAAAGAAGAAAGCTACCGCAATAACAATATCTATGGGTGCGTAAAATCTAATCTGGAAGGAAAATGTTTACTTGAGATTAAGGAATCTTCAATTTTTCACATCTGAAGACTTGTTGATGCATCTGGATCTTTCAAGACTCATATAATTGGCAGAAAGAAGAAAGCTACCGCAATACTGAAAGCCCTTATACGATTTCTGTTTAAACCGGAATCCTTTCTATGCGTATACTCTGCGTTTATAGAACCTTTCCTGATCTATGAAATTCAAAGATGGTTCGAAAGCTAGGTGAGAAATAAACATTTGGAACTCTTAAATAAAATGCGGAGATATGCCATTAAACTGGCGTATGGGGTGGATCTGAAATCCAAATTATCCCCAAAGTTAGAGGGATCTTTACGATTCATTGAAAGATTGCTGCATCGCTTAAACATATATTAGTGCAAGGTATCAATATTTTCGAGGAAGCCCACTATAGTCAACACCAACAGACTACAATCTCACCTCCTTTCTTTTTCGGCTTCGATTTCTTATTTGGCGACTTAATCTTATCTCATAATTAGTAAAGAGTTTGTTTTTGTATAATAAACTGTTATGTTCTTTATGTTCAAAATAAAAGTATTTTGAACTTTTTGCCTTTGTCACATTTTCAATTTTTTGATAATTTAGCAATTATAATTTCCACGTTGTTGTCGTCGTTAATATATACAGTTCTCTCTCCTATTATCTATTCATGTCTGTTTTTTATGATGTACTACACGAAGACACCTCATGCAAAGGGTGCAGAGTATCCAATTCTCGCAAGTGCGGGATTCGATGTTCTGTATGTGTTGGTTACTTCCACATAGGTTGTGAAAAACTATCCAAGAAAATTGCTCGATCACTTCCCTCGTGGCCGTGCCATCTGGAACTCACTAAAATTGAACCTCATGATCATTTTGTGTCATCTTATGTATCAGACCTTCTGGAAGCCATGTCTCTGGAGGATTTTCTGGTTTTATTATCAAACACGCGACAAAGGAAGATTATCCCTGTCAGGATCCCCAAGGCTTTCCGGATCTCAATTGCTTCTGCCCTTTTTCTTGCATTGAGAAAGCTGTGTCCAATGGCTCGAAAAAGGATTGGATGGTTCTTTTCTCTTTCCCTGTCCTGGCTATGGGGTTAGAGCGTAAGCCTACCCCATCTTCTCGGAAACCCTCTCTATCACATGTCCTGAAGAAGCGTGTGAGTGCCTTTATGGATTCATGGGAGTCCTTGCCTGAAAAATTATTTGTTTCCCCAGTTGATTACTTCCAAAAGTCCAAACAATCCAGTATGGCTCCTGAGAGGCTTCGCTCACGTGTCAGGAGTAAATTGATGGAGGGCGACCTTACTGCTGCTGTTCGAACTGTTTGTACGGATTCTGACCCAGTGAAAGCCACTCAGGAGACACTCTGTATATTGGGACAGAAACATCCTCCAGAACCAGAAGACTTTTGTGAACCTGTTCGACCAGAACAATCTATGCATGGTATTTCCACTTCAGTCATTTACAACGCTCTTCGTTCTTTCCGAAGAAGTAGCAGTGGAGGAGTTGACGGTCTCAAACCTGGCCAGAAAAATGGTGGTATTCGCCCCATTGCAATTGGAAACGTATTTCGACGTTTATCCGCAAAAATAGCTTGTCGTTTTGTTATCTCCCGAATTTCAGCCGAATTTTGTCCTTCGCAGCTTGGTGTCGGAATCAATGGCGGCTGTGAAGCTGGGATCCACGCAGTGAGAGAATTTGCATCACAATCAGCTGAATTGAACGTTGACGACAGAGTTTTATTCAAATTGGACCTCCGGAATGCCTTCAATTCAGTCAGAAGGGACACAGTCCTTGATACCTGTAGGAGGAGGATTCCTCAGATTTATCCCTTTGTATATCTCGCGTATTCGGATCCATCCCCTCTTGTTTTTGGCAGTGGAATTATTTCATCCGGATCCGGAGTTCAAAAGGGAGACCCACTCGGTCCTCTTCTATTTGCCTTGTCTATCGACCATGTTGCCCAGGACCGTTGCACTCCACTAAACGTCTGGTATCTGGACGATTGTATTCTCGGTGGAAGTCCCGATGATATTCTCTCCAAAGTTGCATCGATCAGACGTTTGTGTGGAAAAATCTGTCTGGAATTTAACAATGAAAAGTGCGAAGCAATTAATCTGAATTTGAGTTCTGATTCATTCTACCTTTTTCATAGAAAACTCTGCCTGACAATAATGATTTGATCAATAAAATGTTTAGAACATTTAAAATTAACATTACGTCCGAGTTTTCATGTAGAACTACGGTTAAGTTTCTTGCAGAAAAAAAAACATAAATAAGTTGACAAAATTATTAAAATTTATTATTAAATTTTAGAAACGAAAAAAGTGAATCATTATGAAAGAAGCCCTGGAATTTACCAAAAACATATCCGATCGTGATTCTTCTAAACAAAAACATATCGAAATGATAATTTCCAAAAAAATATATGTGGGAAAATATGACAAAATAATGAGTATTTGGAGACACATGTAAAAAATGGAAATATTTTTCTTGATGGAAATTCCTGATCGCAAAAAAGACAGTATTCCAAAGGAATATAGACGATTTGGAAGTTAATTCACCACTTATAACAGACTCTTGGAGAGGATATTAAACAAAAAATCTTCTTCAAAAATCGATATATTGATAATAATAATTTTTTTCATTAAAAATATACATTTTACAAAAAAGATGAAAATTTGATTAATTTGTTTCACGAAGTACCAAAAAATCAAATAGTCGAGGAAAATCCATATTTATTGGTTACCAAAATATATTTATATTAAACATTTTGAAAACAGGCTTCAACACTATTTGACGATTCCATAATATATATAATATTGAAGAAATTGTAAGGCACTACATAGAGAAATAATATACAGACAGGCAGCCAACCACAAGAACGTGGCAACTAAGCGAATTTATATTCGTACGTTTTAAAAGGTTTACCATCTTGTAAAATAATTTTTAAAAATATATAAAAATTAAATTAATATAAATTAGTCAAAATTTGACTTTAATAAGTATATCTAACTCTTCCAATCAACTCCTAAAACCGACGATTGAGTACGCTTGTGCCTCATGGAGCTTCGTTATCAAATTCACTCAAGATCAATACCCTAATTGGCAAACTAGCACGTCAAACGAATATACCCCCGATCTTTTCCCTCCAATGCTTGACCACGCCGCAATCAAAAATAATAGCTCCGGCTTCATTTGTCTGTGGGGCCAAGAAACAAGTCGTTTCTTCCATTCAAGGCTAAAGGCCTCAAATACACGAAATTTGGGGAAAAAACCCACTCCTCTTCAAACTCTAATGAAAGATGATCGTCGTCTATTCAGGAAAGCCGTGGGTACTCTGGAGGAACACAGGAAAAACCTCTCGATCCTGTTGAGGCGTACCGGGATCACTTAATTAGTTGGTTTACTCCTTCTTTCTTGGTGTTCCCTTTTCGGGGTTATTAAATAAATAAATAAAAATAAATAACTTTTCCTGTCGTATTTTTTCATTGCCTCTCTGAGTCGCGTCACGATTGCATTCCCAATTTCACTGGTGACTCCTTTACCAATTTGATTAAGCCTTTTTGAATTTTCAAATACGTTTGGTATTAAACAGAACCGATCTTTGAAAGCTAGACTTCTTAATTTCCTATATTAAGAATATTCAGCATCCTGATAGTCTGAATAAACAAAACATACAAGCCGAGAAGCGATATACGAGTTTTTCTCGCCTTACAGCGACTATTGTGAGGTTTGTAGATGTAGAGACTGTGGCGCAAACCAATTCCGATAAAGAGGCTCTCGTTGTCCAACAAAGTGCTTGGAGTTTCGCTCACATCCACTGTCTTCTATGTACGCTACTCGGAGAAAAGGGAGGCGATGCTGATTTAGTCTTTTCTCCGTTACGAAAAACTTGCAAGAAACATCATTCAATGATTTCTAATACAGTTTATTCATGAGAACATCTAAGTTTCGAAAATAAGTGTGGAAGTATTATTAGTAAATTATATGTTGTTGGTTAAATGCACTCCCGCGTTACCCATAAAATATGGTTCCACATGTGCAGTGCTCTTCACTATCCGATCTACCAGTTTGCTTAATGTAACTTTCCTCTCAGCAATGTCTCTGCATTTATCAAAGAAATTCATGTATAAGGTCTCCTGTTTGGTTTTCGAAGCTAAGTTGTAATTGTAACGGGGTAGAATAGATAGACTGAGAGTACGATAAAGACAGTCATTATTAGAGGTTTCAACCACTCAACCAACATATACCTTATATGTGTAGTCTTTTAGAACCAATCATCCCTATCCACGCACATTAACTCCAAGTTTATTTGAGCATATTCGAAATCAAGCTAAATTTAAAATATTTTCGGGATATTTTTGAAGTTGGAATAGTCTTTAAAATAATTGTTACTTGATAAAATTTTATTATTCGAGCTATGTGTCCGTCCTTTCACAAAGAGTTTGTAGTTGTGAGTTTACAATTCTGGGTTTTGCCAATTTAAAGATTGCCCAATTTGCGAGGGTCACACCTGGAGCTAAAAGGGAAGAGGAGGAACAGAAGAAACAAACAAAAAATCTTCAAGTAACAACATCACCACATTAACGTTGACGCCACGTGGTATAGTGTAAATCTCTAACCTAAATAGAAAAGAACTTCTGAGTATCCGTTAATTAATAAAAGTAACTATATTAAGGATTACTCTCAAAGATTCGCCTCCTCTTTGGGTCTGACTCGATCACCTAGGTCGTACTTTCCAATTTCTCAGCCACCACTTAAATAATTAATTTATATATTTGCATGAATTCCTAATTTATAATATTCTTGATTAGTCAATTTATTTTTTTCAGGAAAGTTTATAACATTGATTCAAAAATATTACTAAATGGGTTTTTCATATTTTGATGGAGATCCACCGACAGCTGATTCAGCCGGGGGCAAGCTAATGTTCGATTACATACTTTCGAGAGTTCTTTGGAGCACAACTGATTCGTTTAAGTCATCATTGCTTCTCCAATGGATAGTCATCCATATAATTCTTGAAGCCGTCCCACGTCATACCCAGGGAATAATCTTTATTGGCATTCGTAGAGAACCAAGAACTCACTTCCAAGGAGGTTGTACATATAATTCTTGAAGCCGTCCCACGGCATACCCAGGGAATAATCTTTATTGCCATTCGTAGAGAACCAAGAACTCACTTCCAAGGAGGTTGTACTTATGATATTTTCCGAATTAACTTGTTTTAGGCGGTCCTGATATTTAATAACCAGAAAAATTATATCTAAGTTTTTTTTATGACTGAAGACTGAGGGTGATTTTGAGATTTAAATAAATGGAAAACTATCCCCTTGCAGCCCAATAATATTCTAAGTAAACTTTAATTTTCTGGGAAAATTTTCTCACGATGTGAAAAGTGTTCTGGTTAGTGAACTTCAAAACGTTAATGATCTCGTCCTCGTGCCAATCGTCAAGGAATACTTATGCTGTATAACGAACCATTAAACGCGGCGGTATAGAACAAATGTGTTTTTGGGTTTTTTCCTAGTCGCATCAAACAACGGGGAACTCTCATCAACTCTTCCATTCTTTTCCTAATGACAAGCATTACAAGAGGTACACTCCCTTGTGAATCATCTAAACTGAGAAACCGTGCTTTTCTTAAATTAAATAAAAGACTTAAGAAATTTAAGTAATACAAGACCATCCACGTTTTGTCAACATAAAAAATAATCTATTAGTCAGCATATTGTTTATGAATCGTTAGGATGAACTGGTGGACGCAGTTCTGTTACACTAACTGTCATCATCCTATCAAGGCATCTGTAACTTTTCGTTCACCTTCTTAATGGACTAAGAAGAGTCGGTAACGCGAGTTTTCTTGAAATGCTCCACATTTATCCGTAAAACATGGGGTTGTCGAAAAAGCAAAAATCCCTGAATTATCATCAGTAAGTAGATGTTGAGCTTTGTATTATAACTACTTGAAGTCAATATTTATCACTGATTCATTCTGAGATCTATTCCACGTGTCAGTGGAGTTGAGAACTTGGGAAATAATGTCATTGAAAATAAGCAATTAAAATAATTTATAATTCGCACGAAACTACGCAAACTGTAGGGGCATAGTTCACTGACATAGTAGATGGTCAAGAAGACATCTTTGTAGTCAATTCAAGGTCTTTACAGTATATAATCCGCCTCATTGACTTATCATTAAACTCACAGAACCAAAGAATATCGTATTAACTGAGTTGCTATTTATGCTTAAGATCATTTACAACAGACGTCTCAAGCATTCCCTGTCCACTGCATGCGACCGTAGTCCTCTAGGTCGTCTGTATAAGCGAGTTTCTTTCCAATCATCTTTAGGTCCTTGTTGAGGCCCACAGAGAGTGACTAATTGATTTATGACAGATTAATTCATCCATCGGATATTTATTATCATTAAGGTTTTCGAATTAAGTTATTTTTGGCTTTCTCTTAGGTTTTCAAATCAATAAGTGATTTTAATTTATCTAAAAAACCTCTAGATCGCTTAAGCTGATACTCGTGAGAATGGTATCCTCCACTGCTCCTCTCATTGGGCATTGAGTTAGTTCATACAGAAAATTATTTAATGAAATGAAAATTCCAAGTGACCAAGTATTACCAAGCTAGCGACTCACATGATACTGACACGCTCGAGTAGAGACCTCTAACTCGATGGTTCTCCTTCGAGCCCACATAAACGCATGTTGAACGCAGAACTGGATGCTTGTAGTTGAACTGTCACGCCCTCAGTTCTTATGAATTAAAGATTCCGGTGACGTTAAAAGAAAACCTTCCAAAGTAAATCGTTCCGTAGCTTTTAATGCTCTTTCGTTCCGTAATTTAATCTAAGTTATCAAAATTGCTTGATGCTCCTCTATCAATCCTATGTAAGCTCGTTGGGTATGGCCTTCTTCTGATCATGTTGGATCAAGTCTCCTCCGTTATTCCATCGGATTAGGATCTCCTAGGGTGTCAGCATCATATTAATTTTGTCCATAGACCACTCTCTGTCACTCCGTGATTTTTCCAGCATTAGTCTAAAAGATCGAAGGCATTATATATTTCCGACATGCTGTGAGAAACACACGTGTTTATCGAAGATCATTCCAGGGATTTTTGCCATTTCTGGCAATGTTTCCCATCCAAGTTAATTTCAATTGACTTGTTTGACATTTTCTTGTCCAAGGTGAATAGGGATAAAAGGATTATTCAGGGATGATTTTGAGTTGGTCGTGGCCATTAATACGGAGGAATCCATCAACTTATAATTTCACACTGCACTTTTAAAATAGAACATTTAAAAAATAATAAATATAATATATTCTTAAAATTAATTAGAATTATTAAAATAATAAAATCAATTCTAACCACTGTGTGCATGTCAACTGAGGAGGTGTTTGATTTAGACTCTGTAATTAACAGATTGCTTGACGGTAACTTTGTACTCTTATTAGTTTAGCAAGAGGATCTCGTCCTGGGAAGAATATAAACCTAACAGAGGGTGAGATCCGCACAGTTTGTACGAAGAGCAGAGAAGTGTTTCTCCAGCAGCCTGTGCTGCTAGAACTGGAAGCTCCCCTTAGAATCTGCGGTATGAGGATGAATTATGTATAGGAGACATCCACGGCCAGTATTATGACCTCTTGAGGTTGTTTGAGTATGGAGGATTCCCACCTGACTCAAATTACTTATTCTTGGGAGATTACGTCGACAGAGGAAAGCAGTCGTTGGAGACAATCTGTCTCTTGCTTTGCTACAAAATAAAATACCCCGAGAACTTTTTCTTGTTGAGGGGAAACCACGAGTGCGCCAGTATAAACAGAATATACGGGTTCTATGATGAATGTAAGAGACTGAGTGATTGCAGGCAAACGGAGGTATAACATAAAGTTGTGGAAGATCTTCACAGATTGCTTCAACTGTCTGCCGATCGCTGCTATCGTCGATGAGAAGATCTTCTGTTGTCATGGTGGACTTAGCCCTGATCTGAGCTCGATGGATCAAATACGGAGGATTATGAGGCCTACTGACGTTCCCGACCAGGGCCTGCTGTGTGATCTTCTCTGGTCTGACCCTGACAAGGACGTGGCAGGTTGGGGGGACAACGATAGAGGAGTTTCCTATACGTTTGGAGCTGAGATTGTGTCCAATTTTCTTGAACAGAAGAAGTTTGACCTTGTTTGTCGAGCTCATCAAGTGGTCGAGGACGGATATGAGTTTTTCGCTAAGAGGCAGCTTGTGACCCTGTTTTCTGCGCCTAATTACTGTGGAGAGTTTGATAATGCTGGTGCTGTTATGAGCGTTGATGAGTCTTTGATGTGCTCCTTTCAGATTCTAAAGCCGGCTGATAAAAAGAAAGGACTTCCTGTTATTCGCCCAATGACTCCTCCCAGACAACCACTCCCTAATAAACCTCCTCGATCTCTTTAGTTACTAATTTGACTGTCTAATTTTTATTATCTGAGATGGTATTTGCAGTTTACTGCTTAATTTTTACTCGGAAGCTATTGCCCGTCGTTATTGATTAGATTTTCGTTTATCTTTATGACTAGGAAATTCTCATTATCTATTTATTCCTCCTAATAAATAAATGCACTTTATTGATTAATTTCTTTGTTATTGACCTCGCTTAGAATACAACCTAGTGTTTCGTTTGCGCCGCTGGATATTTGAGAGAATCTTGCTCGCATCTTGAGAGGGAATAGCACGTAGTCAGGGCTATTTGTGTGAGCTTTTTGTTTATTTCGTTTTTAATTAAATTTCAAATTTGTCAAAAAACCTAGTTTCATGTTTTGTTTTTACAAAGAAATTCAATCAAATGCTTTTTGAGTTGGTCTTGTGATGATAATCTTTCAAGGGTATCCGCATATCATCTCCAATTATGGAACATTTCAACATTGGGAATAAGTTTATTATCATCGACTATCAGTGATCGTCGGTTTCAATGACAATAATATCTGTCGAATAGATTAAGGTTCGAACTGGATAAGATACGAAGTTTGATTGAATGTCACACAACACTGAAAATTCCTGTATTTTAGTATTTTTAGCAACTACTGACTATAATCTTACACTTTTGATCTCAATGCTGACAATCAAATCAATCTCCTACATGTTACAACCTGTATAGGTTTCAAATCGGAATTTTAGTGTATCCTACACTGAAAATTAGTATATCCTATGTCTGATAAGCATACAAAATAGGAAGGATGACAGGTTACATTTGTCATGATGACATTTAGTCATGTAGAACTAAGTCGTCATCTAAATTTCATGCTTATTAACCTAAGGTGAAAGTCAATTAACTTTCACAAATTTAATATAATTTTAGCTGATGACCACTGGTATGTGTGATTCTATGTCGTCATTGTTTATGTCACGCACGGCCGCGGCGATCCAAGGCAAGTAAATCTTCAACCCAGATATTGGTGATGTCCACATCGAATGGTGGAGATTTCCAGTATAACGGTATTTGGGAGCAATGACTCTCAGTCGCTGACGAGGTCAGCAGCGTAGTACTTTGCCGTCTTCATGGTACGGTTCAATGGGAGAACATGAATGATTCACAGGGTACATCATTTGTGGGGCGTTTTGTATTCTGTAAAAGTAGATATTAATATCCATAAAGTTACCAGAATACTTTAGTCACAACAGCGCATCAATAACACGAGAAACTATCTGTGTGGTAAGTTTCTCCAGTTTCTGTTGTTTACTGTCAGTGCAAGTAATTCATTGAGGTTAAGACATTTCCCAATTCATTTAAGACTTATGCTGTGAAGAATAATTTGTGGTTATTTCGAAGGCAAAAAGTGTCGAACAATCAAATATCGAAATCTCCTTTGTCTTTACACGGCCGCTGTGGTAAGCATAACCACTGTGCGACCAGAAAGTTTCACAGAAACATTCTTTGATTTGCTGTAAGTTCCTCTAAATAACCACTGCTGGGTTGATATGCGCGCATGGTTATTCTTTCGTTTAGAACTAGACTTTCGTCTATTACTACAATCATTCCTTCACCACCTATCATTGATTGTATGGATAATACCGTTTTTGATATGATTGTTGCAATCAATGAATGCGCATAGATCTTTTATAGGGAAATGTCCCCTTTTCTTGTAACAATTTAATTGAATCTTCATTATTTTGAGGCAGAAGACGGATTAATGGGTTGTCGTATAAACAATAAACACAAAGTGAGATATTTAAAATAAAAAATTCAAAAAAATAAATTAAATATAAATCAATCGTACAATTTTTTTTATTTTAATATTAGCTTTTTAACTAAAAATCACAATATATTGATTTTGACGCTGAAATGTGGCTACCTGTCTTTACAGCATATGATGTTTGAAAGAAGTGATACGAGGATGTCATCTAATCTTCTTTATAAGAGGACAAAGACCTAAGAAATTTCTAATGAGATTCTGGATACACGATGGAGGCTTTTCGACCATATTCTGCGACTGAAATTAGTAAAAAAGGTCATCAACAAATTCTCTGTGTTTTTGTGCACTAACCTCTATAACTTTTATACAATTTCTCCCCCACATTGACTCTAACAATAATTCAGCCTTTGTTTCCAATCTACTATTGTGGGGATATTAGGTGGTCAAATTGATCCTACTATGAGACGGATCTCACTAATAAAGTGATTGATCCCAAAAAAATTATCAAATGTGTTTTACTTTAGTAAAGTTAATAAATTCCGCATATTAGATTCAGTCAANTGCTATTGTGGGGATATTAGGTTGTCAAATTGATCCTACTATGAGACGGATCTCACTAATAAAGTGATTGATCCCAAAAAAATTATCAAATGTGTTTTATTTTAGTAAAGTTAATAAATTCCGCATATTAAATTTAGTCAAGATTGCTTTAATATCGAAATGATATCTGAACCATCACAAAAGTTCTTGTATCTCCCGCTAGCTGGGTCCGATCTCCCAAAAAATTCAAAACCCTTTTCTTTCTTTAGTATATAGTTCCTCCGAAAAAAATTAGCTTGATCCGTCCCGTAGTTTGGGAGNGTCTGAAGACATAGGCTGTGAGGAGTAATTTGTGGTTATTTCGAAGGCAAAAAGTGTCGAACAAGCATATATCGAAATCTCCTTTGTTTTTATAAGGCCGCTGTGGTAAGCATAACCACTGTGCGACCAGGAATTTCCACATAAAACATTTTTTAATTTGCTGCAATTTCCTCTAAATAACCATTGCTGGGTTAATATGCGCCCATGGTTATTCTTTCGTTTAGAAATAGCCTTTCATCTATTTCTACAATCATTCCTACACCACCTATCATTGATTTTATGTATGAAACCGTTTTTGATATGATTGTTGCAATCAATGAATGCGCACAGATCTTTTATAGGGAAATATCCCCTTTTCTTGTAACAATTTAATTGAATCTTCATTATTTGAGGCAGAAGACGAATTGATAGGTTGTCGCATGAAGAATAAACACAAAGTGGGATATTTTAAATAAAAAATTCAAAAAATAAATTAAAATATAAATCAATTGTAAAATTTTTTTTATTTTAATATTAGCTTTTTAACTAAAAATCACAATATATTGATTTTGACGCTGAAATGTGGCTACCTGTCTTTACAGCATAAGATGTTTGAAAGAAGTGATACGAGGATGTCATCTAATCTTTTTTATCTAAGAAATTTCTAATGAGATTCTGGATATACGATGGAGGCTTTTCGGCCATATTCTGCGACTGAAATTAGTAAAAAAGGTCATCAGCTAATTCTCTGTGTTTTTGTGCACTAACCTCTATAACTTTTATACAATTTCTCCCCCACATTGACTCTAACAGTAATTCAGCCTTTGTTTCCAATCTACTATTGTGGGGATATTAGGTTGTCAAATTGATCCTACTATGAGACGGATCTCACTAATAAAGTGATTGATCCCAAAAAATTATCAAATGTGTTTTATTTTAGTAAAGTTAATAAATTCCGCATATTAAATTTAGTCAAGATTGCTTTAATATCGAAATGATATCTGAACCATCACAAAAGTTCATGTATCTCCCGCTAGCTGGGTCCGATCTCCCAAAAAATTCAAAACCTTTTTCTTTCTTTAGTATATAGTTCCTCCGAAAAAAATTAGCTTGATCCGTCCCGTAGTTTGGGAGATCTGGTCCCCTAGAAAAGCAATTTCGATTATTTGGAATGGATCATCGACTATGTTAAGCAAATTACTCAAGATTTTGAAGGTCTTGGGACTGACTTGAGATTACTTAAAATCTTTATAAAGCTAATTAAGTTTATTTACATTATTTAAAACGCTGTATAACTTATTAAANATCAACTATGTTAAGCAAATTACTCAAGATTTTGAAAATCCTGGGACTGACTTGAGATTACTTAAAATCTTTATAAAGCTAATTAAGATTATTTACATTATTTAAAATACTGTATAACTTATTAAACACCTCAGAGTACATGGATTTGTCAGTTACCCTCCATAAAATGTCCACATTTTTCGACCAAAGAAGTAACCGATTGCAACCAGACGGTACTCTTAGTATTACTTACAATTATAATGAATTTTAGTTATATTATATCTCACTTTTGAAAAAGTTTTTTGACCACGTGCTTTCTAGCTTTTTGTGGGACACTTTTATTTTGATTTAAAGTGCTTAGGAGACTTGAAATAAGTATTTTATTATTGCATTTGTAGGAAGAAAAGTGTTTAAATAAACAGTTTAAAAAAATCAAGTTTTGATTTTTTACCCACGTGGGCTGTCTCCCATTGTCCCCCATCTCAGGGATCTCTGGGTTCTTGTATTAATGCCTAGAAATGATTAAAGTTGAAAGTTTATGAAATTAACATTGAAGGTCACGCCACTTGACAGGAGTGATATTAATCGAAATTTCACGAAACTCAAAGTCTTCATTTGTGATCCCTGGGAGACCTAAGGTCAGGACAAGTATGCCAGTCTTAAAGGGGCAACATATATGCAAGTGCGTAGCCGAAAAAAGTTGGGGCAAGTGGGGTCAAATCCCGGAGAANGACTACAAGAATACCTTCACAGGATTCAAATTTGGCTAAATTATAACCGGCTTGATATATCGATTGAAAAATCTTCTTCGTCCTTATTTACCTCAGAGAAACGACTTGGACAAATGACAGTGGATATATTTATCAACCAGACAAAAATACATTTCACAAAGAAACTGAAAATCTTGGGGATCACCTTCGACACAAACATTTCCTTTTCATCTCATATCTCCGGGATGTCAAGAAGCTGCTCAAGAATTCTAGGGATAATCAAATCTATTTTTGATGATATTAAGACCTTCTTCAAGCATTGAAATTATTGTACAAACAATTAATTGAGCGATCTGTCAGCTATGCCTTTGTGTCATAGAGAATCAATCTGTACTGGACAAACAAACAAACAATCAGCGACATTCAGTCATTGACATACACTACTATTAATAATCTCGGGGAACTAATTCCCTCATCACTTGAAGACCTTATCTCACAAAATGAAAGGGATTTGCTTCCCTGCGCAGTCAGTGCAACTCNAGAGAATCAATCTTTCCTGGACAAACAAACAAACAATCAGCGACATTCAGTCATTGACATACACTACTATTAGTAATCTCGGGGAACTAATTCCCTCATCACTTGATGACCTTATCTCACGAAAAGAAAGGGATTTGCTTCCCTGCGCAGTCAGTGCAACTCCCAGCAGTACACAGCCATGAGGTGTTTTATGAGAAGTGTATACATCACCCCTCTCCAATTTCCTTTTTCCAAATAATCCGGCCTACATAGAAGTTGCATTAGATCCTAGAAGGCTCACAAGACGAAAATGAGAAATTTGATAGAGGCCTTCGAGATCACTTAATTATTTTAGTAATTAAATTAACTATTGGTGTTCTTGGGTAAGTAATAATGCAAACATGGCCACGTGATGCTATGTGGATGGTTTGTCAAAAATTATTTTCCATCCTTTCCGATTGCGTCATTGGATCCACCTTACTGAGGAGACGCTCGTCTGACCGGCATCAAAAGGAACCAACTATTCTTCCCCGGAGGACAATGCCGTTACCTGGAGACAAGTTCTGGTGGAACGAGTCGGGATCAAGGAGTTAGTTAGTTTGGTTCCNTTATTTTCCATCCTTTCCGATTGCGTCATTGGATCCACCTTACTGAGGAGACGCTCGCCTGACCGGCATCAAAAGGAATCAACTATTCTTCCCCTAAGGACAATGCCGTTACCTGGAGACAAGTTCTGGTGGAACGAGTCGGGATCAAGGAGTTAGTTAGTTTGGTTCCCTTTGTCCTTGAATAAATTTAATTTAATTGAGGAATAGCGATATAAGAAAATTTTAATTGAATCTAAAATAATATTTTTTTATTAACATTTAAATTTAAATAAATAATTAGCTTATCAAATGTCGTATAAAGTTATTGTTGCCGAAGAAAATATGTCAGAACATGGGGATATAACTCCTGAAGATCACTGGTTTAACTTCTCAGACATTCCAAAAATCGTTGTTATTGGTGACCACGGGTATTCTACTTTTTTGAAACCTAGTTGTGGAAAAACATCCTTTATTAATTACTTTCTAAAGAGAAGTGGAAGCAGGCCGACCAGGTCAGTTAAAGCTTTCGGTATTTTTGTGGCTTGTTATAAACAGATTTGTCAAAATATTCTTTTTTCAACCTCCAAATAGTGGACACTCCTGGACTGGACATTATGAGGTGGATCGATGTGAGCGAAGATAGTAAAAACTTCCGAAAATTGGTGAAAAATTGCCTGAATCTGATCTGCCTTATCGACATCCATGTAATAGAGACATTTATTCCAGTATCAACTCCCTGGGACCATTGTCCCTCTGGCAGAGTTTATCAATTTGACCGTGAAGCTGGAACCTAATGTGAACATCACGATAATTCACCACAAACATGACCTTTTATACATAAACTCATACGAAGAGAGTCTGGGTCACATAAAGTCCTGCGTGGACTCGTGTCTCCAGATCCCTTCCCATAAAAGTCGTGAAATACTGTTTGATCCCTTTTCATACTAGATACACATGCACCAGTACCACAGATTTATCAATTATCGTAAACTTTACTCACATTTTGAGTCCCCACGTGCGCGTTCATCACGACCTGAGGAAGCTACTAACAGAGTTCATCACGGTATCCTGTTATTGTAATAATTAGAGGTCGAACCTAGAAAAGGGGTTCATTTTGGACAAGTTCACAAAGACATTGATTCTGTCGGAACCTAGTAATTTCGTAATCAAAGACTGCGAGATGTGCTGCCGCATAGCTGGACTCTCTGGGATAATGAGCAGTTCCGTGGAGTTGTAGACTTTAATTTCAAGTAGGAGAAATTTTGAGCCCACCCCTATATCCTCGATCTTCGAATTCAACCACTGCATCTTTTGTTACAGGGAACTCACCCCCGATCTAGTTTTGATGTACCAGACCAATCTGTACAAGGAAGGTGGATCATTGAATGACTTTTAGGGAGTTGTGAGCATAATTTTAACTGTCTGAAGGAACTGGTAGTCAAATTGCTTAAATGCTTCACTGTGTATGGTGGGACCATTATGAATGAAAAACATTCTCTCTGATTATTATTTTAAAATCATTTACTTTACAAGATATTACATTTTTCTAACAATTTCTGTATTATTATTTAGAATGCTCGATAATTAACATTATAATTACAGTTAGCTATCTGTTGAAGGTGCAATGAGAACTTAGATCCAGTCAATTGTGTTGAAAAGGACTCTCGAAAGCATGCTAATAACACGAACATGGGATGAAGGTTTCTGATAAAGAGTACACCTCTGCTACCTGGTAACTTGAGGTACTGGAATGCTGTGAGGACATTCCACTAGACTCTAACAGAGATATTTCGACTGACTCTGATTTATACATAAATACTCGGCTCACTACTAGGTGACACCAAGGATATTTATCAAAGGAAAACTGGCTACCATATACTTCAAAAAATGTACAACATCTAGATAAGAAGCATGGATCACTGAAACTTTTTCAGACTGTACGTATATCGGATCCAACCTTCAGGACGTGTCCAAAAAGTCTCCAACAAGAGCTAATTATCTTGTGGCTTAATGGTGTACAGTCACATTTATTTTACAGTCCATTCCGCGAGATCTTGGATGGCCAGGACATTCCAGTTATGTTTCTTAGATGATTCCTGTGAAATGAGTCTAGCCTCTCCAATTCCTCTTTAGAGGTGGCCCAGGTCCCAGAGTTGTATAGTAGGATTGGTTTGATAAGAGTGTCGTATAACATAATCCTTTGTTTTATGTTATACCCTTTCCGTTTTAGCAAAAGATTTTTCAGCCTGTGTAATGCCGCATTTGCCAATGTTTTTCTCCGTATGATGTCTTCGCTATCTCCTAGTAAAGAGCCAAGTTTCTTTATGTGTCTCCATTTCTCTTCGAGTGAGTTATTCATTCGTCTTATTTCTGTCCGTTCTGTTTTTTCCCTGTTCAAGGTGAGAAACCATTTCCCTAGTATATCTGGTGCTTTTTCTAGTACATGCTCCAGGAGTTCTTTGTCTTCAGAAATTAGGTCGACATCATCAGCATAAATCACCTTCTATTCTTCCTTGGTATAATGGTCTCAGTTCCCTCATAGCAGCCTCCAAGTATATTGTGAATAGTAGCGGAGAAAGGGAGTCTCCTTGAGGAGTGCCTGTGTTTGTTTCAAATTTTCTTGAGTAGGTTTTTCCGACTCTCACAAGGAGCTCTGTGTTAGATAGAAGGATTTGGATCATTCTTAGACTCGATTCGTCAATAAACCCTTCCAGCACTGTCATCAATTTGTTCCTGTTAATTGAGTCAAAGGCTTTTGATAGATCTATTCCCAAAATGTGGGTGGCATTGCAATATCTTTGATGTATCGCACATCTCCATATGTGACTCCAGACTGCATCAGCTGTTGATCTTCCTTCTCTGAGCCCACTTTGACTTTCGGGTAGGTATTCATAGGCGGGTCCTTTATTCGTTTCAATACAATGTTAGCTAAGACTTTCCGTAGAGAATTTGATAATATATAGGTCGTAAGTTTTCAACCGGTCTTTTGGATTTATTGGGTTTTTGTATAGGTATTAGTAATCTCGTTCCCAGGGGCAAAGTTGAGTTAGTTAAAACATTTCATTTAGTAATGTAGCGATTCGAATCAATATCAAGCTGTAAATATTTAATTTTTAACGTTTTGTCACTTGAAACTTGAAAAAAACGCACGTTTTTCTTCCTCTTTTAATGATAGCTCGTTTCTAGTTATTTCGTACTCAGCAAAAGGATTCCTCACCCAATCATAGAGTTCAACTGACATGGGTGAAAAATAATTATTCGCACATGTAAATGGTGACTCCAAATGGTCTACAATTTNCATAACGGACCGTCCAATTAATGATCGTGGAAAGACGAGGTGAGCAGACGGATAAGTCCGGAGATGTCACCATGTCCTTCGTGTTGTATGGTGTCCTAGTGTTCTTTATCGGGTTGTTGATGATTATTAAGTTTTGCATTTGGGATAGTAGCAGGTTTCCTCTGTTATCAGCGGATTGGTAGCGGAACCAAGAAGGGTGCTTCGCATTAAGGTCTCCACATAAAAGCAATAGATGACCGACACTTTCATGCAACAAAATCAATATATGATAATTTTCTATTTAAAAATTAAATATTTAATTTTTATTTGCCAATATCTTTCCTGAGGAAAAATCCCCTTTTCCAGTAAAAAATTAATAGGTTAATGCATTACTCCCTATATCAAGCAATAGCAAACTATAACAACAGAAATAGAGCCCGTAGAGTCAATCCTTCTACCGAAAGTACAGATATATTTTGCCGACTTTCCTTATCAGTGTTTATCTATTCACCAAAGGATGCTAACCTTGGAGACCTGCTGCGGTAATTGATACGGTCCAAGTGACTGTTAAATTGTTACAGGCGTTTTATGAAACGACAGACATGGATCGGACACGGCAGAAACTGCCATGCTTTGCGGATAAGGTCTCTATGACCAACAACTTCTCTTCCTCTGGCTATACCATTTCTAGAGAAATCGACCCTTTAAAAAAAAAGATAACTCTTCCCGAAATGCCTACTGTCTTAGACTGTAACTAAAGCGTCACTGCATAAACAGCCAGCTCAGGTTCGGGAATATTAACCCCATTTTCTTTTCCACTTTGGCTAAAACAGCCATTTCAGATGACTTTTCAACGTGCTTAGAACTAACTCATGTCTAACTAATGTTCACATGCAACTCTTCTCCACATAGGCCCTCAAAGTTCCCATTTGAGTAATTGCTACTACCACCAAGATCTGCACTAGAAACTAGCTCCACCTGTATTCACATGCATGGTTTCTGCGCTACCTCCACGCTCTCCTACTCGTTGTGGCCTATCTTTAGCAGGTAAAACTTATCTTGCTACAACGTCCCGGTATAGGTCAGACGCTACAGCGCCATCCATTTTCAAGGCCAGTTAATTTGACTAGTGAGTTATTGCACACTCCTTAGAGCAGAGGTTGTCAAACGGTGTGCCGCGGCACACTAAGTGTGCCGCAAGACAATTTCTAGTGTGCCGCCTTCCAAATACAAATTTGAATAAATTTATATACATTTTTGACCTAATTAATTTAAAAAGATAAACGAATTAAAATAATTACTAAAATTAAAATAATCATTTTTTTATTATACATTAAATGACATTTACATTGGTTAACCATTGTTCCTTCCAAATACAAATTTGAATAAATTTATATACATTTTTGACCTAATTAATTTAAAAAGATAAACGAATTAAAATAATTACTAAAATTAAAATAATCATTTTTTTATTATACATTAAATGACATTTACATTGGTTAACCATTGTTTATTAATTTTTTAATAACATGTCGCATCAACGTGCTTATGGGTAAATCAGTTCGTCGTTCTTATAGAGATTCTTATTTGTCATTTGGATGTATATGCAAAATAAAAATAAACTACCTCAATGTCTAATTTGCATGGATTTTTTGGCAAGTGATGCTATGGTTCCTAGCAAACTAAAGAGACATTTTACTTCCAAGCATCCGGAATATTCCGAAAAATCTGTGGATTATTTTATCCATTTGAAAAAAACAACTTAAGTATTATTTGGTTTTTACTATGAATCGTAGATCTAGTCAAATGATGTTCAGTGAAACTTTTTTAAACACAAAGGAATCATTGAAATGTTCATACCTGATTTCAGAAGTGATATCAAAACAACTAAAACCTCATAATATTGGCGAAAACTTGATAATCCCTGCTTGTCGTATTATTGCTCGGACTATGTTTGGTCATAAATATGAACAAAAAATAATGAAGATACCTTTGTCAGATAATACTGTTTCTCGTCGGATTTGTGCTGAAATGCGAGTGCCTTTGGTATCCATTCGACCTGATATTGATGATATATGCAAAAACAATAATAATTAAGAATTCATTTTTTATTAATAAAAATTTGGGCATTAAATTACCAATTTTTGTACTTAGTTTTAAACATCTTAAAAAATTAATTTTTTTATTTTTTATGTGTGCCGTGGATTATTTTTTTTACGATTAGTGTTTATTAATAAAAATTTGGGCATTAAATTACCAATTTTTGTACTTAGTTTTAAACATCTTAAAAAATTAATTTTTTTATTTTTTATGTGTGCCGTGGATTATTTTTTTTACGATTAGTGTGCCGCGAGAATTATTTTTTGAAAAGCTCTGCCTTAGAGGCTTCCAACTACTAAGGCTAGCTTCCTGTTGTCATAATCAACTGATATTTTTTATGGTATCCTGTGTGCGTCTAGTCAAGCACCTTAACCAGGCGTTTGGTTCATCCCACAGCGCCAGTCATGATTACCCTAATTGGCCCACTTGGCACCCTTATTTACGTATGACTACACTCAAGTTAGTCACACTTCTCACACGTTTAAAGTTTGAGAATAGTTTGCACCCGTATAAGCACAAATCCTCTAATCATTCGCTGTAACATATGAAACTAGTCGCCAGCTATCCTGAGAGAAATTTCGGAGAGAACCAGCTACTAGATGGCTCTATTAGTATTTCGCCCCTATACCCAGCTTCGACAATCGATTTGACGTCAGAATCGCGATAGACCTCCACCAGTGTTTCCACTAGATCATCTTAACCAGGTATAGTTCGCCATCTTTCGCGTTTTAACTAACTGGCTATCACTCCCTCTACAACCGTAGAATCAAAAAGGAGTGTATGTTACCGACTATATTGTCACATCTAATCACTTCCATTGCACCGCATGGAATAACTCTATTAGACTTGCTAGTACGGTAATCTCCTTGGTCCGTGTTTCAAGACGGGTCGGATAGAACACCCTTGCATGTAAATCAAGCAAATACCAATCCTCAGTGCTTACAAGTTGGTTATAAACTGCAGTTCGATTTCATTAAAGAGCGAATTAATACTTTTCCAGTTCCTTAAAAGTTTGGAAAAACAGTCGACTGTGTGTTTGTGAAAGTCAGGGATTCTGCGAATAATAAAAACAAAAAAGTAGCACTTGGCTACAATCGCAGGATTTCTTGCCTCTAAATATGCAATTGCCGACAGGGAAAGCATGGATATTAAGTCCCTCAAGGACACTCAGAAAAAATATTTATTAAATAAAATTTATTGCAGAACACTACACTCAATTATGTTCAAATGTATTGATGAAACAAATGTCGACCTATATACTTCCTCGGAATGGTTATCCAAAGGAAATAACGGCCCACGGAGCGAAGCATTGTACTGTCTTTTGCAAGATAGGAATTTGTTTTTTGCACACACGGGGTCATTATGCAACCATTGTAAAAAATGCAAGAAAACTGTTGATCATTTGGCCACTCAGTGTGGTAAAATGCTAAATAGTGATTATCTCCGAAGACATAATGAAGTGGTAAAGTGCATTCATCTTCATCTTTGTCGAATTTATGGAATCAAAAGAAGCAGGAAATTGAAAGGACATTCGGTTCAGTCAATATTGACGAATCAAAATGTCGAAATTAGAGTTGACACGTCGATTTTGACAGAAACAAAAGTCCAATACAATAAACCTGATATTATTGTGTATGACAAAACAAAGAAGGAAGTAACTTTAATTGAAGTGGGGATTACCTCACAAGACCGACTAAAGCAAGTTGAGAAACTTCACAAATATGACTTGCTAGCAAATGAACTTTCGCTGCTCTATGAATGCAAGTGAAGATTAGGTTTATTAAAAATATTGAACATTGTAGACCGACGGAAACCTTGAAAGATGTGACTACAAGACACATACTTCTTGGGACGAGGATTATAACCAGTGGATGGCTGGCATATCAGTCAAAAAATGTAGGTCACTTAAATACATCACCAATTAAATATTTAATTTTTAACTAAAAAATTATCATATATTGATTTGTTTGCAGGAAAGTGTCGGTGTCGTCATCTATTAGATGAGTTCCAAATTTTTTAATTTTTGAAAAAAGAAAACAAGTAAAGATTTTAGTTATGAGGGCAGGATTGCTAAGGCGTTCCCACTGATCACCGCCATTCGAGCCTCTGCTTCAACTAGAGTCCTTCATGAGGCTCGCTTCTTTTCAAAACAGGCCTTCTACCTATCCATCCGTCTCTTTTGTATTAAAACAATAAAATTTCGAATATTCGTTATAGCCCATAATCACATAGTTTTTCACATTAGTGTCTTTGAAATTTCAGTTTTTTATCATTAAAACTTTCAACTTTTTGTTGCCCTCAACACAACATGTGGTTGGCCATCCGTTTAAATCGTAATAGATACGTAATGTTACAGATAGACTTTCCTTTTCAATTGCTACTAATTTGGATTTGAACTCTTTTTCATTAATAAATTTTCGTTCTTTAAAAAAAAAAAAAAAAAAAAATTTGTTGGAATGAAGTCGATGGACATTGACTGTAAAGTTATTCGATTGATCGAATATTTTATTGTATAGAACAGTGGTTCTTAACCTTTTTTTAAGACAGCGTCCCTTTTTGATACAATTTTAAACTTTTAAAAGGGACTTCATCTTGGGATTATGTTCCTCCCTCGGCCCCAAACAATCACGTATCAGCCAAATGGATCTTCTTAGTCACGACTGCGCGTTCCATGGTTCATTTGTATCATGGCTTCAAGAGGCATTGGTGGCTAGAATTCTCAAGAAATCCAGCGTTCCGTTATTTTGGAGGCTCTTTCTCGGATAGCCTCAATCTTCAAGACATTTTTCCTAGAGATAAATGGCCCCAGATATCACATACGTAAAAAATGCATGGTTCAATGTATTGTTTGTATATAGGATGATTTCCATACTTCCATAAACCTGTGAGACATTTCAAGACATTAATCTTCTTTTCGTATTTTGGTATAGCATTTTCTACATGGGGCGAGAATGAATAGTGCATGTCAAAAGTCACCACAAGGATCCTTTGATATCTTCTAAAAAGGATAACTCTATTGTTTGCCTTCAGATCGACCGTCCGTTTTCCCATTCTCTTGTTTGATGTAAATAGGGTTGTGACGGACTTCTAACTGCTGGTAGCTAGGCGATTCTTAGTTAGCCATTCGTCAATGCGGTCCAGATTTTGCTGCAATCTTGAAGTGGCGATCTGGATGTCCTGATAACGTGACGCAATTACAATCTCATAATATCATTAGGTGTGGGGAGGTTCGTCATCAATAGATCGAATAGTAATGGAGACAAAGGGGATTTTTTGGAAACACTAATAGGAAGAAGCCGAGAAATAGTCCACTCCGACCACAAAAAAAGTTAGCTAACCAGAGCTTAAGCTTTGAAGAGATGTTTGTTTGGTAAATTTTCTAAGTAAGAATCTTCCCTGAACAGAGTCAAAAGCTTTCTGAACGTTAATGGAGCAAAGTACAGTCAGTCTTCATGTGCCTCGGCCTGTGGGAATAACCCGGTTATTGTTAAAAATTATAGCATTTATAAGTCTGAAAGTAAATAAATTAAAAATTATATTTTTGAATGAACCAGAAATTTATTACGAAATTAGACAATCAAAATAATAGAGAACACACTACCTTCTGTTATCCAATAATTATTTAAAACGTGGCGTCATGTGATCTACCAGTTATGGAAGTTCTGGAGGCGCTTAGGGGGCACTTAATACACCGCAAAAAAGGACTATTAACTACCTCCCATCCGAAGAAGGACTCTTCGGGCGATGGCCTCTTCCTTTTCTTAATTCCCCTCGGCTGAATGGATTTCTGATAATTCTCGCCGGTGATATTGAACTTAATTCAGGCCCCCCACTCTCAATTCTGCTGATGAACATCAACGGAATCAAAAGCAAAATTTTCAAACTACGGTCTTTCATTAAAAAACAGAACATTGACCTGATTTTACTTCAAGAAAGCAGACTTACTCCTACATCACCTACCTCGCATTTTCCAGGATAACACATCATTATCCTGGACCGCTCATAGCATAGTGGTGGGGGGTCTCCTCATCACTATAAGAGATAACATTCGATTTACGAACATCTCAACAAAACTACAATCACTAATAAACGATGGGACTACAGAAATATCTGGAACATCAATTACAAGTGGATTCTGGACTCTCAACATTACAAAAATCTACGTCACACCTCCATCTTCTTGCCCAACAGGATTCTCTCTAAACCTAACCAAGTTAAACAAGCNCGTCGTTTGACATTATCAAGTAAGTTATGTCCGATTTAATGAGCCGTTCGCGGTCTCGCTCATTAGAGAGCATGAACTTACACTTGCATTGACTGCTCTAACATCACTACAATTGGAATTGATAGACCTTCAATCAGATGTGGAATTTACTAATATTGATTATTTGACGGAATTTATGGTTTACTTCCCAAAGAAAAATATCCGAATATAACTACAAATGCTTGTTCCCCGGTTAACAAACTATCAATTCNAATAATTGCGCTTTAATAAGCTTTACGCATGTATTAGCTCTAGATTTACAACAGTTATCCACCGTCGTTTGACATTATCAAGTAAGTTATGTCCGATTTAATGAGCCGTTCGCGGTCTCGCTCATTAGAGAGCATGAACTTACACTTGCATTGACTGCTCTAACATCACTACAATTGGAATTGATAGACCTTCAATCAGATGTGGAATTTACTAATATTGATTATTTGACGAAATTTATGGTTTACTTCCCAAAGAAAAATATCCGATAATATCTACAAATGCTTGTTCCCCTGGTAACAAACTATCAATTGTTTTGATTGTTCCTTCTTTTCTACCTTGGATGTGTCGGGCTTTCTAGAATGCTCTAAAACCTTTGTTTTCTTGTAATTTCCCGTCTGTCTAAAACCCAAAAATTTGATTCCATTACCGGATTTATTAAATCCCTCTATATGTTTGACTCTGTTTCTGGATCTTCCATCGATCACGTTACGTTTGAAAAAATTCTACCTCTTGCGTCGAGGCTACGAGTACAGAGACGTATTCAATTGAGGATCCCAAGGTACGTGCGGATGGTGGCAGCTGAGGTTCTTGCCCGTGCTATTGACTGGGCTACCTCGTCCTTGGAGACCATGGATTGGATTCCGTTATTTCTCTTACCCTAATAAAGATATTATTATCTCTTACCCTAATTGAACTTTAATTAGACTCCAATCGTTGAGGAGTTTCTACCGCTGCAATCCTTAGGTAATCTATTCAGTCGTTTGAGGATGGGATTCTTTTTCTTCCCTCTCGAGCAGGGGTGTCTAACATGCGGTCCTCGAAAGGCATATGTGCAGCCCTCAACGTACTACGACAATCATAAGTGGTTGATGGAAAAATACATAGTTTGATATGTAACCAGTTTATCGCTATACCGAAAGAATACGACAATTGGTGAAAGGCATTACCAATCTAATCATCGCTCATACAATCATTTCGAAGGTATTAAGTTGCTTATTAACCAAGAATTGTATAAACGTATCCGTGTTTGTGTACTCAATCCTTTACGCTTTAGCCAGTTTTTCTTTCGGCTGCGTAGTTTGCATGTGTTTAAGACATAATTATGTCTTGTTCATCTCCCAATAACGATTAGAGTTTCTTTACTTTTCTCCTTGGATTTTTATCTGACTAGTGCAGTCAATTCTGTTTTCTCCACATTTACATTGAGGAATCACTCGACAAGTTTATTTGGCATCACCTCCACTAGGCTTTTCAGAGCATTCATGTCTAGAGAAATGAAATCCACGTCATAAGCCACCACATGGATTTTTTGCTTCGTAGTATGGTTTTAGCTCCCTCAATGCAGCTTCCAAGTATATGACAAATAGTATGGGAGATAACGGATCCCCTTAAGGTGTCTCAGATATTGTTTCAAATGGCATGGAGCCCTTGTCCCGTACGCTGACCGATAGGTAATTTTCTGATAAAAATATCCTGACCATATGGGTAGAAGATTCGTCAAGTAATTCTGTGAGGACATCCATCAATTTCTGACGATTGATTGAGTCAAAACTCTTGACATATCGATTCCAAGAATGTTTGTGGCGGTTTTGAACCTTTGAATAGTGGAACACAAAATGTCAGAAGTCGACTATCTTTCTCGAAAGCTGTGGAACTCGAATAAAAATTGTTCCGTACGAGGCTTTATCCTTTGTAGAGAAATAATTGCAAGCATTTTCCGTATGCTGTTCATAAGAATTACTGGCCTAAGGTTTTCCACTTCTCCCTTAGCTTTGTTATGTTTTCAGACAGGGACCAGTATTCCTTGTCCAAAAGGTAAGTGGTTGGTCTTTTTAAACATTCCATTGAAGAGGTCCCCAATATGTATGTTTTCACTTCCATACTTTAGTAGCTCTGGTTCTAGCCCGTCTGGTCCCGGACTTTTGTTGTTTTTAAGCTTAAGACAGGCTTGTCGCACTTCTGCGGGAGTTATTTCCACCTCCAATTTCCTGGAATGAACAGTAAATGCTGCAATTCTGTTGCTGACTTATACAATTTCTTGAAGTGACCGGCAATTAATTCTGCAGAGTCTGCTATCCGTCTGCCATTTTCGTCGTTCATGATTAGAGGTTGTCTGCGTTTGTGCCCACAGAGTAATCTGATCGCCTCATAGTACCTTCCATTGTCCTTCAGATCTTCAAGTGGCTTGATCTGTTTTTCAGTCTCGTTCCTTGAAATGGTGGAAACGTACTTTCTGATTTTCTTCTTGATATTTGTTCTTTCACGACTAAGCTCCTCTTTGATATGTTTGTCTTCAGTGTTTAAGTATTAAAGCCAAATAGATTTTTGTTTTTTACAAGGAGTGATATCTCTGTTGTCCCCCTTGGTGATGTGCTGACCATTTCTGTGTCTAGAAGCTGTATGTTTGCTGCCCCTCGTATTGATTCTTACAATTATTTCCAGACTTTGTTAATTTGTTTCCACACTGCTCAGCTTCATGTCGAGGCATCTCCTGTAGTCATCCCTCTTTTGTTGTAATGATAGTCCGTTTAGGTAAAGTTTTTGTGTATCGTGTGGATCATCGACAATGTTAAGCAAATTACTCCTGTTATGTGTATCGTGTGACTCTGGTTTTTATTTTCTTCTCTGTTAATTGTCTATTCAGTGACATTCTGGCGATGACCATTTTGTGGGCACTGTCAAAATTCGACTTGCCATATGACCTTGCGTTGGTGAAAAGAGTTTTATCTTTGGTTCGGCATATTATATAGTCAATCCGATTGTAGATGTTTATAAATTCACCACAAGATTTCTTCCTACACCCTGTCCAGGTAGTTTTGTTTCTTGCGGAATTCATGAATGCATTGTTACAGAGAATCTTGGCACGATGCTCCTCCCTCGACCCCGCACAAGCACGTATTGGTCGAGTGACTGGACCTTCGCAGTCACGACGGCGCGTTCCATGGTTCATTCTTATCAAGGTTTCAAAAGGCATTGGTGGCTGGAGCTCTCCAGAAATCAAGCGTTACGTAATTTTGGAGGCTCTTTTCCAGCTATCCTCGATGTTCAAGACATTCGTACAAAAGATGAGTGGACCCATATACCACATGCATAAAAGATGCATGATTCAATGAATTGTTTATATACAGTGCTCAGATCAGAATGCTTTTCGATATTCCATAACTGTGAGACATTTCAGAACGTTGGTTTTCTTTTCGTATTTCGTAATTACGTTTTCAANGTTACGTAATTTTGGAGGCTCTTTTCCAGCTATCCTCGATGTTCAAGACATTCGTCCAAGAGATGAGTGGACCCATATACCACATGCATAAAAGATGCATGATTCAATGAATTGTTTATATACAGTGCTCAGATCAGAATGCTTTTCGATATTCCATAACTGTGAGACATTTCAGAACGTTGGTTTTCTTTTCGTATTTCGTAATTACGTTTTCAATAAGGGGAGAAAATGACATATACATGTGAAAAGTCACCCCAGAATCATTTGGGATTTTCTGAAAGGAATAGCTTCATTGTTTGCCTTCAGTTAGACCATCCGTCTTCCTAGTCTCTTGTCTGAAGTAAATAGAGTTGCGACGGACTTTTAAATGCTGGCAGTTAGGCGATTCTTCGGTAGCCATTTGTCAAGACGGTCCAGATTTTCTTGCAATCGCAAAGTGGCAATCTGAATGTCCTGATCGCGTGACGCAATTACAATGTCGTCGGCATAAGTCATAATAATATCAGTTTCGGAGTCTGGAGTGGGGAGGTCCGCCATGAATAGATTGAATAAAACTGGAGACAAAGGGGATCCTTGGGAAACCCCTATTATTAATATTAAGCACACCGCAAAACAACGTCAGTAAAGTTATCTCGCTTGTGCCATCCTTTCCTGGATGCGTTTTGTTAACCGCTTCCAGTTCCTTCTGTTCCGCGATAGGTCGATCAGGTGCTCAAGATCATCTGCCCTTTCCCAATCGAAGTTAGGTCTTGATGTAGATGGGTTGGTAGAATAATTCGTGATCTTCCTCGATCCCTGATGAGGAGCATAGTGGTGTTCCATCGCGAGATTAGCGAGAGTATTCCTGTCCATTCTTGAAATATGACCAAATAAGCCCCATCTGTTACTTCTTATTTCTCCGTCCAATGAGTGGATATCGTAATGGGAATAGAGGTGTGCTTTGGCCAAGAAATTCTTAGAATGTATCTGAGTTGCATTTCATGAAAGGAGTTCAGACATTGTGAATTCCCAGGTAGAAGAGTTGTACAGTAAAACCGGTTTTACGAACATATTGTATAATTTGATTTTTAAAGAGGCAGAAATTTGTTTACCTCGTAACCATACGTTGTTTAGTCTTTTAAGAGAGAAAGCTACTAGTGATTTCTTCGTACTATATCTTCTGTATCTCCTAAGAGAGTGCCAAGTTTCTTCGTATGCCTCCATTTTTCCTCGTGTCGTTGTTTGCATCGCTTTACTATTGTATATTCTGTTTTCTCGGTGTTAATTTTTAGGAATGATTTTTCAAATGTTTTGCTCAATTTGTCGATAATACCTTCTAATTGGTGGTCTGCTGCCGTGAGGTCTATGTCATTTGCGAAGATGACTTCCGTTATATGTCTGGGGATATTATTCCTGGCCTCTCCTAGGATTGCCTCCAGATGTGCGATGAATAAGACCGATGATAGGGCGTCTCCTTGGGGTGCCCGCAATTGATTTAAAAGACAATTACAAAAATATGTCCAAATAAGTCCTTAGTGTTTATGATTAGCGTCAGCGAGTGTACCACTATACACCAATGTCTCTATTTTAATGTCCAGACATCTTATTAACCTGGATACGGAGAAAAGAGTCAGTGATGGAAGCCATCTTAAACAGGCGGGCCAATTGACGTCAATCCACGGAAGGCTTATGACAATATTAGTGCAGTAACTGGTAATGTATTTAATATAACAAAATTGGTGAATTATTAATTAACTCCATGCAAGTAATGGGCATATTATGAACTTTCAACGACAATAGAAGCCTAAGAGTGTTACAGTCCCATATTTTGAGGTTCTCTGAGTTTATGGATAATAACCTAATTCCATTCTTGTGGTAAATCGGGATACAATCAAATATCCAATTACTGATCTCAATGTCATCATTAACATCCGTTATCGTATAACATGGCTTAAAGATCCCTGATTCAAACACAGAAATAGTCCCATTTGATGAAGTAAAAATCTGATCACCTAATATTCTACAGGAAAGCAGACATCCATTTCCTGCGTTAAAACTCGCAAGTCCCCTTCTATCACTGAGATTCCGTAAATCGTACACGTGACAATTTCCTTTAGTAGTTCCCACAAGTAAATGGTATTTTGAGGGATCAACGGCTAAGGTAGAAATTTGATTATAAGGAGTAGTCAGAAAAATATCCCTGGAACCTCTTTTGTCAACAAGGTGTATTCTACCGGCTGAATCTCCACCAATGCACAAATTCTTAAATAAAACTGAGAACTACCATAAACGGATGATGAACTAGTTTAAAAATAGGAAAATGAGAATCATATGATATAACCCTCCTAACTCCTTCTTCCACGTCGCATATTTGAAGTGTTCTTTTCTTGCTTTCAAAGGCCAAGTAAATCGAGGAATCGTCGTTGCTAAACTTGTGATTGACAATGTTATTTCTTCCAAATTGACGTCGTTCTAATTCCTGTACAGTTTATTATAGAACCAACGTTGAGGGAAAAGTCATACAGACATACATTTTCGAATCCTCCAGCAGCAATCAAATCACTATTGGAAGTGACTTGAGCACAGTTCACCTGCGACGCACCGAAATCTACTGATTTGAATGTCGAAGGAAATTGTTCGTAAAGTTTTATGGTTTTATCCAAACTACACGAGATGAGACCAAAATCTAAAATTTCAACATAACACAAAACCATTCATAAATTTAATAAAAAATATTTTAATTTTATTTCTAAATACTATTTCTTGAAATTTATTTGGATATTTTTTATACACACTATGATTACGAATATTTTCTAAAGACGAATTGTTCTGTCAAGGTTCTCAACAGCTTCTCTTTTACCCATAAGGGATTTGAACACGAATCATTTTATATTAATTTGCTATTTTTACTATCAGAAGATCGATGGATATTGAAAGGCAGTTTTCTAAAAATCTACAAAATATTCAATTTTGTTTACTTACCCATGTTCTCTTCAAGTGAAGGAAACTGATAAGTAAATAGAAAAGTAGCATCCAAAACAGACGCTTCAGGGATCGGTCAGATGTATCTGGTGTGCCGAACTGTCTTGTTGTCTAGAAAAGGCATAATAATACTGCAATTTACGATAGTCATATTACCTATAACTCCTCCTAGGCAGGACACGCACTTTATTTAAGTAAAGAGCAGTTATCATAACTAATCGATAAGGGAGAACCAAGGTATGCTTTTTTTCTTTGCGAGTCCTTTTATAGACGATCCGGTTCCGCAGTGAAATGTTCCCTGATGACGCCGTCACTCATCAAGCCAAAGCATCGAGTATGTGTGAAACCTTCCGCCGAAGAATGAATTGATGTCTACTACGGTAGGAAGTGTGATGGAAATGGAAGAGGCAGAACCTACTTCTCTACTTATCGGAAGTCTGTAATGGACAATTAGAGGATGGATTTGGTCGACACAAGCAGACGTTCTCCATTGGGTTCCTTCCTTGGATTAATTAGTTTTGACTGTTTGTGTTGGGATTACACTAATTTTGAATACTTTCTTCTGAAAGTTACACAGATTTTGATACTTTCTTGTGAATAATATGCTTACGCGTCAGTTTTTTAATTTTATTTGCAAAAAGAATAATACGCCAACAAAAATTATTGTATTTCTTTAAATAAAAATCTTTTTCAAGTAAAACTTTATAAAATTAAAAAAAAAATCTAAAATAAATTTTTGAAGCCGGATTGCGTAGCAACCATCCCATAGAGCCGAGGGAGGTGTCTATCTTGGTATTGAAAGTGCATGTAAACTTTCTCTAATGGGTTCCGTAGCGAGCACTGCTGAATATCTGAAAAGTAGAAAATGCTACAGCTTCATAGACCGGTTTGTTTTCTCGTCGATCTCCGTTGAGACGTCTGGCGTCATTGCGCCGAACACGTCAGATTTTATCAAGTTAATCGGACGACTTTCGTGGAAGTGGAATGATGTACCTAGAATGATGGTTTTTCCAAAACATTGGACTCGCGATTATGAAGGTAACTCCCATTGCGTGTTCAATGCCTGTAGACCATAATGGAGACGTGTCATGACAACCTTATCGTATGTTAATGAATGTTGCTTTTGGAGAAAAATTATTTGTAAAAATTAATACAACGGCTATATTACGCTAACACTACTCCCTATACAACGATTGTAATCAAATATTTTCTCAAAGTTATCAAATCATTTTCACGCTTCGTTTGAATGCAGTTGCTGCCAAGCTGATGGATAGAGACGTCCGGGTACCAGTTAAGACATTGTTTTCAACCGAGACCGTCCTCTCAGTCACCCCTCAAGTTATTTCTACTTTGGACATTCTCCCTCTCCATTGGATCTGAAAGAATTTTCAATCCCACATGACTGCCCCCTCCTCGTTTGGATGGTTTAAGTCCTGGACATATCACCATGCAGCAGTGGGGGTTTGGATGGTTTACGTCCTGGACATATTTCGTTTTTTTAACTTTTGAGGCGGGAACTCCTTGTATCATCGTTAACCAAACTCGTGTTTGCATCCGGGAATATCCCTTCCATCGCTCGTGAACTCTTTTTTCTGCCTTATTGTTTTTCTTCTCGAAGACTAGTCAGGCCTATTGGTGTTGGGAGCCTATTCCGAAGACTTGCTTCAAAACTTTCGTGCTGACATATCATCGATGATATTTCTTCCGAACTGAAACCTGTACAACTTGGAGTGGGCGTTGGCGGCGGGTGTGAATCGACGATTCATGCCGCTCATTCCTTTGTGAACTATTGTAAAGAGGATAAACCTAAGGCGATGTTGGGATGTGTTTGCAGAATTGGGCTTTATATGGGTTCGGATCATTGAGAACATTTATAACATAAAAAGCAGACAAAATATCCTTCCCACAGCTGTCAGGTAGTTGAGACCGTAGTTAACGGCCTTTTTGTGTCTCACAGTCATCAACAGATGCAAGTCGATCTTATCCTCATACCAGGTTAGATAACAGAAAAATGACAAAGTGGACACTCTCAGAGATTAGCTGAAGAATCTTGTGTGGTGAAGAATTTAAAGAATTTCCAGGGGAAATGAAGAGGCGATCGCATGCAGCCTAGAAGGTATTTGGGTCACCTGCTCTCAAAGTAAACTGACAACAATTGTAACCAGCATGTCCTCTCTCCTTTACAAACAACTCCCAAATAGTTGTTTGGTGGTGGACAGTTGATGACAACCAAGAACATTAATATTATTTTTACATACAAAATAATAATAATCATAAATTAGTGATTGTAAGAGCATATGTTATTATTATAGCCAATTGACGCCATTTAGTCAGTTAATTCCAGTTGTAGTAAATGAGATTACTGATGCTTATATTACTTGGTAGACATATTGTTACAGACAAGGCTATTCGTGAAGAAAAGAGATATGGGTCTTTCGCAAGGTTCTTCAGAAGAATGCAACCATATTTTGTGAAAATGATCTGTTTTCAAATGTGGGGAAGGAATTGGTTGTCGGTACAGCAGTTGGAGAACTAGAATCAGCCACGGATTCTAACGACGATAACAACTCTACCAGATGATTTTAAACTCCATTGTCTTTATTAAAAACACATCCATTACCATTTCAGTAGACTGTGTTTGAAATAGAAATTTAAGATATTTTCTGATTTTATGCAGATCAATGTCAGTTTATAGAGGACATTACAGCTACTTAGTTTTTCTAGGCAAATAACACGTTTGAAATATAAACTTTTGATTCTTCGTGAGGTATTCTTAACCAAATCTCCTCACCAACAGCTCATCAAGATATTTTTTATTTGTTATACGTTTTCAGCAATTGAATAATAAAAGATTATTAAACTTCACAACTTCTAACCTTATGACTTATCGAGGTTCTGAGGGTCTTATGAGACGGGCGGATCACATCTCGTTTAGATTTGATGAAGGTACAGAGAATCCTACACTGTGAATGTAATTGTGTCGGAATCAAACTCACAGCGACTTGCACTTTGATACCTAATCATGCTGTAGTACCTCAGTTAATATTATTTAACCAAACAAGTAATAAAGAGCATTTATTAATTATATATAGAATCCCCCAAACATGATTGAATGCCACCAATCATGATAGTGAGGTAGATCAACTGGAAAAGTCAATGAGTTTCATGTACCTTATGGTCTCTAAATGTAGCAAGACGTCTCTCGCAAAAATACAGTGACTTACTGTTTATGCCTCCACACGTCCCGACTACAATAGTGTGGAAGGTAAATCGATTCAGGAGCACTTCATAGTTCTTCTCTTACGCTGTTTTTCTGTTTACCAATTCCTCGATAATAATTCCAGTTGAGATGGCGTTAATAACGACTTCAAATATAATCCACTTTTACGATTTGTATGGGAATGCACTAAATCAGCCATCTTCCTTTTTTCTATCAAAGATCATAGTATTTCATGCATAATATATATTAACCCATGCATACAACCTTTGGTAATCCCAGCACAAACAGTCACAACTAATTATTCCAAGGAAGGAACCCAATGGAGAACGTCTGCTTGTGTCGACCAAATCCATCCTCCAATTGTCCATTACAGACTTCCGATAAGTGGAGAAGTAGGTTCTGCCTCTTCCATTTTCATCACACGTCATACCGTAGTAGACATCAATTCATTCTTCGGCAAATCCATCCTCCAATTGTCCATTACAGACTTCCGATAAGTGGAGAAGTAGGTTCTGCCTCTTCCATTTTCATCACACGTCATACCGTAGTAGACATCAATTCATTCTTCGGCGGAAGAGTTTTGTAATCTTCAGACCCACCTTGTCAAAACACAGATCGATGTTTGAATTACTGAACTGATTGAGGAAAAGAAGATAATATAAGTGAACTGAAGAATGACTGCTATATAGAGCCACATGTCAATGATAATTTAAATATAATTGAATTTCTTTTTTTAAAATAATTTAAAAGCCGTTTGATGCGACGATGTCTAAATTTTTATTCCAGAAAATTGAAGCAGTCTCCCAGGTTGGTTTTACATTGGAACTACATATTTCAACACCAGAAATATCAAACCAAGAGATCTGTAGCTGAACTACATGTTTCTATATCGACTGTTTGTATAATCTAGTCACAAAGTGTGTAAACGATGAAATTGCTGATTATCCTGACACGTGAAATTGACATCTGAATGCCAACTTGACACTAAGAGACAGGTAGGAAAGAGCAATCCCTCGTCATTGGTTAAATGAACAATTTACTTGGTTGACGCGAAAAAGGCGTGTGACTGAGTCAATTATGAATTTTTTGCTTAATAATTCTATCAAGTGGACGAATTTGTCGGAAAAATGTGAGGATGCTGACAAATCACACTTGGAAATAATCACACTAAGTACCTCCAAAATTGAGTCTGAGTAAAATCCAACTCAATATTAACAGGTGAAAGGAAAGGTATTGATCTCAAGAAGAAATACTTCAAGAAACAACCCTCTCACTATCCTATACATCTTTTTCCGGGTTATAACATAATTCAGGGACACTGCCCGTCTGATCATGGTGGTGGAATCTAATCAGGAAGGAAATAATCTACTCAAATTCAAAATATGATTACCTTCTTCCTCCCATGGAATACGTTAGCATCTCAGTTTTATAAACATCGGTAGCATCTCCTATAAAGACTAACCCTCTCCTAATTTCTCTCCCAAGATTACAGGTTCTCATTGGTAGCTGTTCATAATTCCAATAATTTATTATCATGTGGAGACCGGAACTCAAAGAATCCTATGTGGCTCGGGAATCATTTGGAAGATACCAGGGAAAACCAAGTACGAGAAGGCATGAGGATATAAAAAACCCAATCGTATCACTAAGAAACCTGCAGAGACCATTGTTCCCTCAGTAGAGGATTGGGAAAAACAATTTAAGAACAAAAATCAACTTATTCCAATGGACCGGATAAGATCACAATCAAAGTACTCAAAACATATTGTTTCCCTAATCCAAATTTACAACTTTTTAATCAACATAAGCACAATCCTGTCCACGTGGAAACTTCCTAAAATACGGCCAAATGACTCATAGACCTCGTTTCTCTCCTGTACTTCTGCAAAAATCNACCGGATGGGATCCCAATCAAGTAAAACTAAAAACATATTGTTTCCCTAATCCAAATTTACAACTTTTTAATCAACATGAACACAATCCTGTCCACGTGGAAACTTCCGAAAATACGGCCAAATGACTCATAGACCTCGTTTCTCTCCTGTACCTCTGCAAAAATTCCAGAAAAGCTAATTCTTGAGCAGATTAACCGTTGTATCCCTGCAATATGTGTTTAAGAAAGTCCTCTCCGCAACAACTCACCATAAATTGAAATTTGGATTTCAAACTTCCTTAACAGACGGGAGGGTAGTTGAACGTTCTATAGAATTTGCCACTTATCTTGTTCAACCTCTTCCTGAACGATATACTCACCCATACCAGCGATAATACACTGGTTCTCGCATATGCTGACGATTTAATCATCGTATCAAGTGACCAGTATGTTCACACAATGGCTCCATTCTTACAATATTTATTAGACCACCTGAACTGTTAGCTTATGATTTTAATTCAAATAGAAGACTATTTAACTCTGCATCACCCTTAATTTTTAATGGAGAATTAATCCCCTCCCAAACTCCGTCAAGGAATTNCAATACACTGGTTCTCGCATATGATGACGATTTAATCATCGTATCAAGTGACCAGTATGTTCACACAATGGCTCCATTCTTACAATATTTATTAGACCACCTGAACGGTTAGCTTATGACATTAACTCAAATAGAAAACTATTTAACTCTGCATCACCCTTAATTTTTAATGGAGAATTAATCCCCTCCCAAACTCCGTCAAGGAATTCGGTGCCGTATGACCGCCTCATGACAGTCACTAAACACGTTAACAACGACATCTAAACTTTTTAAAAGCTCTGTGATGACTAGTCACTAGGAAACATTCTTTAGTTTCTCTGCAAATTCTTTCGAATAACTAAGCTGGTTGGTTATACGTTTTTGTTTTTAGGGAATTTATTTTGTATAAGTATGAAATTGAAATTCCCTAAGTCCAAGAGGCTCCTCCGTCAGCTTCAAAACTGGTAGTATAAGACTGCAGCAAATTCCTGTGACGGTTGGACTCGAATCTCCATCCAACAGAGGCATATTCCATAGCCGGTGTGATCGTTTGCTGGAAGAGTCCAAATTCAAAGTAGTTCTCCGGAATGCACACATACAACGATCAGCCAGTTGCACAGTGGCTTAGGTGTTTTAGATGAATCTAAAATATTTTGTCAGGGGCCATGCATATTCCATAGCCGGTGTGATCGTTTGCTGGAAGAGTCCAAATTCAAAGTAGTTCTCCGGAATGCACACATACAACGATCAGCCAGTTGCACAGTGGCTTAGGTGTTTTAGATGAATCTAAAATATTTTGTCAGGGGCCATGAGTTCTTTAATCTGCTTATTCAGTTTATGGGCACGTACTTTGATATATAGGTGTTTCGAGATTGTTTTGCAATGTTTAATAAATAAGTTTGGGTGTATATGACAAAAGTGTTAAAGGATTATCGGTTCCATTTATGTTTGAAATATCATTTTTAGAAGCCTTTTATTTACGTGTTCTTTAATAAATTTGTTGTCATTTCCAAATTCCAACGATTCTAAACTACATATGCTTGTTCAATTGTGAAGCGTGTACTTTCAAATTTCATAATAATATCTGCAATAGCGACATTATTCGGAAACCTGGAATGTTCGAATAGCTAAGGTCACATAGACTGCTAACTAACATGTGGTTTCTGAGACTTTCTTTAGCTGTTCGAACTAGATATCAATCATCCGCGAATGATTCGAAATTCCGGAATGGTGACGCCTTTTTAGGTGAGCCACAAGACACAACGTAAAGCACATGTTCAGAAAATCAAAGTTGAGAATTTACATAGTGAATTGCTATAATTTATTCAAAAACAAAAAATTAATTTATATTAGTGCAGTCCAAGGTAGGAGTTGATCCTGCAGGAAATCTTTGAAAATCTCATCCTTTTTGGACTGAACTGTAAATTATTGAATATATTACGGGTGGAAATCAGTTATTCCGGAATTGAGGATATTGTTTATTTCTTTTTTAGTCTAAATAGAGAATGTGCTTTACAGGTTTTTGTATTTGTGGTGATTTCAAAACCTTTGCGAAACATGTTAAATGTAACTATAGCAGCTGTCTAGTAGCCAGAGAAGCTGTGGCCTCTATGAGAAGATTAGATAATTATGAGAAGCAAGTGACAGAGGTGCGAGAATCCTTCTTTCTCATACAACCCAGGTGAGAAACCTAATGAAAATAAGCATTTAAAGTCAACCAAATAATCACAACTATATAGTGAATATCTTGGGGAAAATCTAAGATGCACTTTCTGTGAGCGTATCCCGAGAACCACTGAAAAACATCAAGAGAATTAACACATGCGATTAACCGTCTGAATGAAAATGGGGTAAATTTGGACTTTGTGGTGTTGGCCATGAAGAGATAAGGGCACCAAACCTTGTAATCAGAATCATGAATAGGTATCACAAGTAGTCTTCTTGGTGGTTACAAAGATGCTGGTTTATTAATTATCAACAAAACGACGATTTGGTAAGGGTTTAGAATCTCTGAAAATACTCTTTACATTCATTTTTGATACAAAATTTGTTACGGATTAATTTAATAATATTTATTATGATATTAAATATGGAAAATGACTGATTATAAAATGTAATAAATTTGGTTTGAATTTCCTTGTTGATAATGTTTAGTATTCTGGACATAATAATATTTGTTTCAATGCCAATTATTTCAATTATATTGACAATATTGGTATCGTGGAAGCACAAAAATATGACACAAGTACTTGACCTCATTAAAATAAATTTAGAACAAAGTTTCGACTTATTTTTCGAGCAGACATAACTGTGGGGTATTTTCAGTCACGTTGTCTCTCATTGCCAATTTTCAATCAGCCATATTTATTGTGGGGGTTCCTGCTGAAATTTACACAGGAGGAATTACTTATGTTTTGATTGGACTGGGGTATCTTCCTTCAGTTGTTTTCACAGCCCACGTGATTATCCCTAAATTATATGGGAGTAATTATATAAACGCATATGAGGTTGTGGTCATAATGAGTTTGTAGTACTTTTATGAGGTTTATGATTCACGACTAGTGGAATTAGTATGCTCAGCATTTTATATATTTTTAATGGTTTTATTTTATAATATTCAGCTAAGTTACCTGACGGTGGTCATGTACACACCTTCTGTAGTTCTTCAACAAGGTATATACAAAATATATATTAGCCGCCAATCTTCCATATTGGGTTTCTATTCTGATTGTGACTACAATATGCAATATTTATACTGCAATTGTTATTCTATGGGTTATTTATAGGGTGGAATAAAAGGAGTTATTTGGACTGATGCTCTACAAATCATATTCTCTACCGCTGGATTTGTTTTTATAATCACCGTTGGAGTTATCAAAGCTGGTGGTTTTGGAAATATCATAGAAATGTCTAAAAACGAATCTAAATTTAACATTAAGTAATTTTAGTGTGATTCTCCAGTACAGACCCTTCTCTTTTCGCTGGAAATACAGCTTACACTCTCATTATTGGGGGAGCATTTACTACAGTCACAATATATGCTGCTAATCAAGAAATGATTCAACGATACTTATGTCTCCGTTCAGAAAATAAAGCCAAATTGTAGTAAATTATAATTATATAGAGCTTTATATCTTCACATGATAGGCAATTGGATTTTCCTATGTATGGCTGCCTTTACTGGATTGATTGCTTTGGCTATATTCAACGGAACAGATCTGGTTGCACAAAATAAAATTTCCAATAAAAATCAGGTTAAGTATTAGAAAATAATTTTAGATTCTTCCATACATGATTGAAAATATTTTTAGTGACTATAATGGAGCCAATGGACTGTTAACGGCAGCAATATTTAGTGCAGCGTTGAGGTTTTCATATTGTTGAGTGTAGTTCTCTTTCGTCAGGAATAAATGCTCTGAGTGCTGTGTCTTACAGACTTTTTATTAAGTTTTTGAGTAAAATGTCAAAGAAATCCACTGAACATTTGAATAATAATCTTATTTATCCAAGGATTTTAAGTTTTGCGATCTTTTAGGTTTTAGGCCTCGGATATGGAATTCTCATCACTGGATTATCATTTCTCCCAAATTTGGTGGAAAACACTGCAATCCATGTAAATTTAAATTACATCTCAGTTAGCCTTTATCATATTTGGTGCTGCTGGAGGGCCAGTACTAGGTTTATTCATATGTGCTTTATTTTTTAAATTTGTGAAGAAAAAGGTAATTATAGTGTTTAATTTAGGATGCTTTAATTGGTTTTGGAATGGGGATAGTAACCACATTATGGATTATTGGAGAATATTTACTAGTAAAGACAACCTATTCCTTAAACAAGACAATTACATCACTTTCGTATTTATATTATGGAATAGTTACATTGGCTGTAACAGTCATTGTAAGTGTTCTTATGGCTGGGATTACTGGCATGTCTTTATGGAATGGAGATAGTCCAACCAAAGTTGAATATAGACTCTAATATGTCATTATTTAATAATAAATGGTTTTAATATTTTTTATCATCGATACTTTACAAAATACACTAAACCCCTTTTAACTTCAATAATCAGAATTTTTAAATAGATTTTATACAGACTTCAATAAACCCAAACTTTATAATCCGAAAGACATTAAAAATTTATAATTAATTTATTTTTATTCTACATTTAATTGAATTTACATTAAACAGTGACAAAATTTCTATTATATCATTAACGTGCGGATTATCGGGAGAAACTCTGAAAAATTAAACCCCATTTGCCCGACTGTCACTTTCAACATGGTTTCAACTGTGAGCGTTCAACTACGACACATTTGACTTTACTGTCTCAATTTATATCAGAATGATTCAATGAACCGAAACGTCATCTACAGACAATATTGGTCTCCCTGGACATCCAGAGGGCGTTCGATTCTGTTCCGAGAACATTACTCACGAAAAAGATTTTTGACACCACCATTCAGCCGGCTTTGAAAAGATGGATAGCTAATTTTCTTTCCGTAAGAAGAGGACCCTGTCTCCGACGTTATTCAATTTATTCCTAAACGATTTACCCTGCCTTGGAGGACCAGATTCAATGCTTCTTACATATGCTTATCGCTACCAGGAACAAATACGTGGATATGGCAAAATCAGAGTTTCAGTCACTGTTGACCACTTGGCAACAAGATGTGGCCGATTGCTGAATAGTGACTACCTTCGACGTCACAACGAAGTTGTCAGATGCTTACATTTGCATCTATGCCGACAATACGGAATAAAAAAATCCAAGAAACTGAAACCACAATCTGTGCGATCAGTAGTTGTGAATGAATCAGTCGAGTGGATGTATAAATAAGCACAGAGACGAAAGTACAAAACAATAAACCAGATATCCTTGTGCTAGACAAAAGGAGGAATTTAATTACGCTTATCAAAGTGGGAATCACCTCTCAACAGGCGTTGAAACAAGTCGAGGTTTAAAAGCTACACAAATATTCAATGGGACTTTCCAGTGAATTAAAGTTAATATTGTACCCATCGTACTAACATGGGATGGTATTGTGAGCAAATTCTACAAACATCATCACAATTATCTGAAGGTTGAGGCACCAACTCGAGCATATATTTAATCAACAGTGATCAAGAAAACCTTGGAGATTATGAGCACAAATATGGAATGACTTCCTTGGACGATTCTTAGAAAACTCACAGCCTAAGTGGAACGAATGAAACATTATCGTCGTGCCAAGAGGCAAAGAGGAGGAGATTAAGCTGAAAGGAATTGATCGTAATAATACAACGATTAATTAAAATTATCTATTTTATTCCCTTCACAATCCTAAAGGCACACAAAATTTTTTTATTCGGATTACTTGGGGTTTACTGTATTATGTGGTCCACCACCAACGCATGGGCAACTGGTTACACTTTTGTGGTTTTCTATCCTTGAACCTTCAATTTTAATTTATCAAGTTTAAAGAACTATTATTAAATTAACTATTTTTAAGTCTTAACAACCTCAAATTCAGTATTTCCCCCTTGGAATCTTTTATCTACCAATTTCGAACAATTCTTTGAATCTTCCATTTGCTCTTGAGTCGAAAAATTCAAAAAAACAAAAATCTTAAGTTTCACAAACTTCATTTGCAGACTTATAAAGTGGTCTGACAAATGCAAATCTAGTAAAATTATTTAAAGATGAGGTCGCTTTTGAAATGCATCGAAATCACGTGTTAATTAGTTTCGTTTTGCAGTGCTCTTGAGTTGTTAAATAGAACAAATAAAAAGCCATTTATGTCACTCGTCTATAAATAATACGTAATAGACATATTGGGTTTACGAGGAGTATGGGAGAAAAGAATGGGGCAAATTCCGGGATGTGCGGCAAAAATATTCTGAAAAACGCTGGAAATTTAAGGTTGCCACCATAAAAATCAAATTCTGATAATCAAAAATATTTGATTTGACCTTTTCGAGGTCAAAAAATGTAACGTCTGTCCATGCGTAACCACTCGGCAATGTGACATATAATTTTTCATCTAACAGCAATATTTAGTCCCTCCAGGTAATCAGGATTATTCATTATTTTATTTAATCTGTTGAACTGCACCCTTCGACCAATTTACAACATTGTTTCTATCACATTTATTTTCAATTACGTCAATTGTTTTAGTTCGGATTCATTCTCTAAATAATTTCTGGAACTTTTTTATCCTTCTCTAACACTATACATGGCTCACAAATGGAATTATTGCTAAACACTCTCGTCATGACAAATATGTACAACCCGAAAAATTCTCAGTGGCCATTTTAGGTAGGGCTCCGGGTCCATTCTCAGAACGAGTTTAAAAAGCCTTCACCTAGCTTCCATGATTTCAATCGAGATTGGCGAAAACCTGTCCTATCGTAAACAATTCTGCTTGATATTTTGGTTGCCTCAACTGTGGGCAGTGAAAAAGTCAATTTATAAGTCCACCTCTGAGCTGGCCGACGTGCTCGTGTTGTATAGTAATTTTAAATGAGTTTATGATTTTCATATTGCTTGGAAAATGAAGTAATTTTTGTGGACGCTTTAAAAAATAGATTAGAATATTTGTTTGAAATTTTAAAATGTCATAAAAACAAAGCACTGGCCGTGGTTTATTGTAATATATGACATATTTACATTTATAAACTGACTTTTTAGAGTGTTTAGAAAATAAAACTTTTTATTAAGAAAACGGGAGTAAACGGTTATATAGAGGCTATTTTCTCTCAGGATGGCGAGGGAGATTCGCTCAAATAACCAGCAGCGCTCACGAGGTTTAGAAATGTAACAGATAATAAAAAACAGTATTTATAAAAAAGAAAACATCTGGTTATAAACTCAATGATCAGATTAAAAACCATAGCCTATCCCATGTGACATTTTTGAACTCCAAAGATTACATTTTAGCTTAGTTTGAGTAAATGTGAGCAAAGTCCGAGTACAAAATAAACAAATTAAAAACCCAAAATTAACTAAAATTAACTAAATTCAGCACAGTTTGCATGTCTTCATGCATGTAACTTTTATGCTTTCATGTGTATTGCACAAGTTTTTAACACGTTGACAGTTTTTATACAAATCAATGCATACTGAAATATGATAAATTCTTACCATTGCAGCTTTGGCATGTCTTTTTGCAGAATAAGAATTTATATAATTTTTTGTGACATTTTCCGTATAGTTTTTCTCTCCTGCAACGTCTTTTGTTGAATTTATCGACACATTCTAAATATTAAATTAAAGTACTCTTTTCTTTGGGGGATTCACGTTGACTGGTTAGATTTATCAATAAAATAATCTAAATGTTAATAATTGCATTAACTACCACACTCATGACTATTAGAATTTTCATTTGACCAAATAATTACAAAAAACCTATTTAAACACAATTTAATCGTAATATTAACACCTGCCAGGTGAATCGAGAAATGACGCATTATTTGGTTAAAAAATTACAAAAAACCTATTTAAACACAATTTAATCGTAATATTAACACCTGCCAGGTGAATCGAGAAATGACGCATTATTTGGTTAAAAAAGTACTTTTATTTTATGCTTTCACAAAATGATTTATTTTCTCAAATATTAATATTCACTTATCAGGTCAACAATTTGTATAATATTATCATTATTGACATCCTCACGATCAGTTCCACGAGTTGAATTGAAGCAGTTATACTGCAATAACCTATTAATTCCCATAAAAGATAAGACTTACGTCCTATAACGTCTATTATATATGCATTACACTGCATACAATAAGCGTTCTATTCTTGAAAAATCGAGGAGAGCAGGGATCAAGATTGCCCTACACAAAAGGCTCGACGAGAAGATAGATGAAGATGAAAATTTGTAATGTCGATAAAAAAAAGGATGGAAAACCTAATAAAAAGAGATGTCATTATTGACTCGTATGTTGCAGCAAAGAATAAACCATAAGAGGGGTCCAAGCGTTTGCAGGACTTGCGCATGAAGCCAACTAATTCCCTTTTTAATTTTCCTTGCTAATAAAGTTGTTAAAGTTAACTTTGTAAAGACCATAGTCAAAAAGTTGACTGTAACTCTCTACTTGGAAAAAATTGGTTCTGTAAAGCTGGGTTGAGGTGGTGACGACGCCTCTATTGCACTATGTCTTATTCGTATTCCTTACCGACTTCTCCGTTCACTCTGGGATCTCTTAATTGCAGAGGACTTGATCAACCTTACAAGAAACACAACTGGCATGCGATTTAACAAAATACGACGTCTCTATCTGCTGTCTACAAGAGACATAAACGACCGTACAATTTACAAAACTGTTTAGAAAATTCCACCTTTTTACTTTCTCATCGGCCTGCCGACATTATGGTCTCGGATTTGCAGTCCGTCAGGACCTGATTCACTGTGCTACAATAGTGTGGGCAGCATCTAACATTATAATGGAAATGGCAAACGACCTAGACTACCTAAGAGAACTAGCGTGCAAAAGAGGATCATGGTGGGGGCTGACGGAGAGGATAATTAGGAATACGGCACAAGGGAAACTTAACTAATTTTATGTTTTTTCGGGAGTGCTTTTTAATAATAATTAATAATAAAGCTGCGACGTGGAATTCTGTAGTAGATTCATTATCCCTTCGATTGTTTGTCATGGTCATGGAACCCTTGAACAGGATCCTTAACTCTATGTTTCCAAGACTCCAAAATAATCACGAGGATCCTAATACTCTGGCTCATTCTACCAATCAGTTGTTTTTTATTGACGATCTAAAGATATTTGGGATAAAAGAAGATACTGTTATTAAAATGATGGAAGTTGTTCGTGAGTTCTTTCATGTTGCTGGCTTGGAGATGAATTCGAAAAGTCAGATTCTAATGTTAAATCGTTACCATGCTGTGAGACTCTGGAGTGAGTCAATGGATGCCGATATTTGGGTGTTTTTGAAGATGAGGGAAGTAATGTTGTCAAAAATATAGTTAATACTATATGAACTGTCTGTTGAAGGAGAAACGAGAACTTGCATCCAGTCAGTTGTATTGAGAGGACTCTAGAAAGTATGCTGATTGAACACAAACACGGAATGAAGGTTTATGATAAAGAGTAAACCTCTGATACCTCTTAACTTGTGGAACTGTCATACTTCTTTGACCATTTACCTCTCATTAAGTACGCACTATGGGTTTTCCCATCACAGTATATTGATTTGACATTAATTTTGTCCATTAGAGCTAATCTACCAACCAGGCATCTATGACATTTTTATACACTATCCCAAAGAATCAATCGAGTTTCGAGATGACTCCCAGCCCGTTATATAGAGCGGTTTAAGATGCTCAACCACAGCGGTTTCGATCTCTCCATTATCGGTCTGATATCACTTAATTGGATGAGACTTTTTTCTCATTGAACCCAGTAGTTATGTGACAGCAATTAGATATTGCTTCTGAATCGTCTTAGACTTTTTTTAAAAATTTAAAAATTTGTATTTTTGAGTTTTGTCTGAAAGAATAGTTATTATATTTTTGTTTGAGACCATTAAAGTATTACTCCTAACCGCAAATTTTGGGAATTCAAAAAATACTGGCGGTTAAGAGTAATAAATGAAAATTTATATTTGATAAACTAATTATCGTGTTGTTAACACCATTTCCTTTCTTCAACGCTTTTGAAATTTGTATTACTCCTAACCGCAAATTTTGGGAATTCAAAAAATACTGGCGGTTAAGAGTAATAAATGAAAATTTATATTTGATAAACTAATTATCGTGTTGTTAACACCATTTCCTTTCTTCAACGCTTTTGAAGTTTGATTTGACCTTCCATTTAAATAAAACAAATTGTTAAAATAATAAAATGGTTAAAGAGCATTATAAGTTAATATAAGCGCTACACGAAAAGGAGACCCTCGTGAGCGCTGCTGGTTATTTGAGCGAATCTCGCTATCCTGAGAGGGAATAGCCACGCAGTCAGGGCAGTTTCTATATAACCAATACTCTATTTTCTTCAAAAAATTATAAGTGAATAAATTTTAAACTCATTTATGCAGCATGACACGTTAATTGTGACAGCTGACGACAGGTTGTATTTATATGCAAGTATTTTATATCCATATGATGACATATTTTATAATATTTATTGTGCTTTTGGGGTTTTCTACTTCTAATTATGGTTTTTATAAACTTATGATTATAGCTGAGGATTGCAAAAATACATCATGTTATGACGATGTATTAGAAAATAATGATAATGAATGTGAACTTGAACACGTTTGGGAAAATTGTTGCAACAAATACGTAATGAAAGCTCTATGTCTCTGATTCAGATTACATTCTACTAAACCACACTAATAATATTAGATTTAACTTTTTAACAATTTAGTATTTCTAATTCCCAACTGTTCTAGTCTTTTAAGCTCTGGTAGTTATTGCATCCACGGATAAAAACATTCTATTGGCCTCTTTTAATGTCCAAAGACATTTGACTTTGTTTTCTGACCGTTGATAATGTCCACATTATACACGAGAAAGTTCCACTCTGACAACCCTCGGAAGAAACAGTTCTAAAGCCCTAATTTCAGGTGGTATGCGTTCCAGTATCTTGTTCTCTTCTAGGGTTCGTATTCCCACGTGTGGATACAAAGTCATGTATAAATTTTGTCCAGGTTGGGTCTTTTGTCGGAGGTGGAATTTTCTTTAATGTTCTTGAAAATCAGTGAATGTTCTCACCCCCCGTTACAGCTCTCAATGCTGAGTTTTGGTCCTGCTGTAACTTTTGTAGGAGGGAGACCGTTATGTAATCAGGACATATTGGAATACATGTTTGACCCAGTCTTCCGGAAAAAAAGTTTGTGAGTATTGACTGCCATATTTGAGGGATATTTGATGATTTGTTTGAGAGAACAACACGATAAATGCTATCAAACGCAGGTCGATTGAGACCAATTCTTTATGGGGGTTAGAATTATTAAAACCGTCGACAATAAACTGTAATAGATGGGAGTTGTTGGGTGAAGGGGACGAAAGTAATGTTGAGTAGGAGGAATACTTTTTATTGAGTACATGGATAATAATTGATTTTTCATAATTATTGATGTGTGGAGTAATGGGTCATCAATTCGTTTGCCAGCACATCCATCTATAATTTTAATACAGTAAATCCTCATCAATCCGAACAAAGATTTGGATACCTTTCGGATTGTGAAGGAAATAAATATTTATTTTTTCATATGTAATAATCTCTCCATTTTCAGCACCAATAATTTCCTCGTCGACATTATAATCTTCACAAAAAAGATTTCGTTCTCGAGCGTTTCTGTTTGAGTTATTTTTTCTTCTTTAACAAGTTCTTTCAGTTCTTTTGGCACTCATTCAAAACAAGATCTTGCATGATATCCTCATTAGAAAATTATTCAAGACATTTAATTGCCCATATCCTTTTGAAACAATTTTTATTGTTTCCTCTTTACTTCATTTGGTGGCCTTCCGTAAATTCACAAAAATTCTTTTTCCAAATCAATGACTTGCATATAATCTAAAATAAGCATTTTTCATAATAATGCTTAAAGTCCTTGATTATCTCTGAATTCATTGGTTGAAGATGAGCAGTTGTGTTTTTTTGGAAGGAATAAAATTTTAATTTTCAAAAATTGGTTAGAAAGTGGCTTGGAGCATCAAAGAACTTAATATTTTATTTCATCGCTGAGATGACTGATGAAAATAATAAAAAGTTCTTTTGTCATCCAAAACCTTTTATTAGCATAGTAAAAATTTTCAAAATATTTAAAACATCTTGGTCATTTACTTTCCAAATAACAAAAGGTTTAATTTTTATTGTTCCAGTTATATTAGTGATTCTCACATTTGATTGACTATTCTTTTTTATATGGTTATAGAAGGGAAAGATTAAAAAAATTCTAGTTTCATCCAAGTTTAGCAATACGTCAGGGTCAACTTTTTATTTATTTATTATTTATTTAAGCACTTCACGAGAGCCATATTAATTATAGCCCCGCATGTGCAGCAAAAGAAACAAGGTTAGATGTCATCCTTTTCCATGCTCCCCTGTTCATAACCAAGGCTCTCATGCTGTCCAGGTCGTCGGCATTTATTAGATTTTTTTATCTTGACCAGGTCTTTTTGTAAGACTATTGGCAGTACGTCAGGGTCAACTTATTTTAACTTAGTCATATTTTTCTATTCAAATTAATTTCATCTTGTGTTAAGCTTCTTGGCTCCTCCATGAATAACGTTTAATTAAAATTAAATCTTTCTTTGAATCTGTGTAACCTTTACTAAATTCCAGATCATTGATTCAACCTTTTCACCAAATACCTTAGCTTTTGAAATGATGATATCTTAACACCATTGATTGCATCCATCCTGTAAGTCCATTCAACAAGCGAATTATCAAGTTCACAGTTTTTCACTGTTTTTAAGAATTTGAGTTTCGAAATTCCAAATAAAGGTTAATTTTTATTTCACAGATATGGGATAATTCTTTTCTCGGAGAATTAGGAATAAATTATTATAGTCATTCTTGAAATCTTTTTTTTCCGTACAATAGAAATTTCTGTCCTTTTTCTAACCATGTGGCACTATAAGACTTTAAATTTAAAATAGGCCTGGAGCTTCCTATCTACCCCCAACTGCTTCAGATAACCCTTGTAGTACTTTGTTGCAATTCCTTCCCACGTCATTACTATTGGAATAACGAGGACCTTGCAACCAAACATTTTCCCAATCTCAAGTCATACTTCCTTTTTTCTCAGCCTCCACAATATTAATAAGGCTACTAAGAGAAGCTGAGTCACCTAGTGGTCATGTGTCCTCCCTAACTTAGCGATGATTTTTTGGGTTTAAAAATGGAATCTGCAATAAAGTCTTCGTTCCACCTTAGCCTACTCTAAAGTAGACTTTACCCTCATTCAGGAATCGAAACTCCAACATCTTTCACCACTTTATTCAGGCTATTATTTACTTTGCAAGGATCGGACAAGAAGTCTCGATGGAGGACTATTAACAATCGTCAAGGAAAAACTCATATGATAATCCCATTCTCTAGACATGTCACTGTTCATCATCTTTGAAAGAGCATATTTCAGTTAACTTGACATTTTCTTAGGGATGTAATGGATTACTCAGGGATAATTGTCAGTCGGTTCTTGTTCAGCCATACAATTAAACAGTTTAAGTTATGTTGCATGGACGCTCCTAGAGATCAGAATTTGGCTTTGTGTAAAACTCGGTTGGCAGACCCGAACAAAAGAAGAGGTGACCCGTATTTTGGTTATCAAGAAAACATGATGAAAATAGTGGAGAGGACAATTGTCTAATTGTGCACAGTTTTCAATGTAAATCCATTTGGTAATCACAACGTAAGCGCGCCAAGTGAATTTATGTGTAAAAGTTAGTCTTAATTTTTTTTCAAAGAGAATTTATTTCTAAAATTATAAATAACTAGGACGACAAAATGGCGAAAGTGTTTCTTCTGATAATCGCCATTTCGAGTCTCTGCATCAACCACACCTTTTTGAGGCGAGTTTGCTTCCAATACTGGAGAGAAAAGCGTTTGTCTTCGCTCCCACGGTTCCAGTTATCTCCACAGTCTTAATTAGAAATAAACTTTTTGAGGCGAGCTTGCTTCCAATACTGGAGAGAAAAGCGTCTGTCTTCGCTCCCACGGTTCCAGTTATCTCCACAGTCTTAATTAGAAATAAAAATAAACTAACAGACTTTACATGAGATTCATAATATTTATAGCATTTTATAGTAATTATACATGAGATTCATAATATTTATAGCATAGGACACACTTTATTATATTAATTATCATTACCCCAGGCTTACAATCTTTGGTAAGCCCAGCACAGTCACAACTAATTAAAGAAAGGAACCAGGGAGAAATATGTTTGTGCATATCAAATCCAGAGTAAAGTCAAATATACTTACTTTTTAATAATAAAACATTTTATTAGGCACAGTTAACAACTATGGTTTCTCTCAGAATTGACAATGCATTCACTTCACAATCTGTAAGGAAATATGTTCAATGAGCCATTCTCTTTATACGGTAATTGTCGAAGGGCAAGGAATATTCTTTATTATTTTTTGTTTCCTGTGAGTCCTTGTAGACAATCCGGTTCCGCAATGGAGTATTCGCTGATGACGGGTTCACTAGTCATAACAAAGATGCGTGGAACCTTAAGCCGTAGATCGTTCTAAGCCGAGGCCACGAGGATTGTCAGTTAAATGTTAAACTTTGAACTGAATGATTTGGGTTATTAGGTCATTAATATTGAAATGAACCGTTAATCTTAATTTACAAAAACAACTATTTAAATATACACAACTGCAGTTTGTATCCGAACATAATGATTAAAATACAATTGTTCAGACTAATTAAAAATCAATATATAAAAGTACATTTGATATAAATGATAAAATAATAATTTTGTGAGACGGTTTATCAGGTATTCAATTTATTAGCATCAAAGTTAATAAAATATTTAAAATTCCTTATGAAATGGAGTGTTTATGATGAATCAAAATATTAATATCCGAAAGTAGAGTGGTATCGTGAGAATGTCTCTGTTGGAGACATGACCTATGTATTGTCAATAGGTCTAATGATCAGACAAATATAATCAATTAAACCTAACCTTAATAGAACACATTTACTCGTTAAAATCATTATTAATTAAATTTAAAGAAGATTCTTTATGGTACAGCTGAGGAAGATCTGAGGTAATAGAGTCATTGAAAGATGGCTGATCCTGAAAAGAATCTTCATTCCATTTGTCGATACTCCGTCTTCTAGCATTCATGAAAAAATTAGCCACTGTTGCTACTTCAAGACTCAATTTGGTAGCCAAGGCAGTCTGCATTTCCTTTGAGGGTCTTCGACAGTCTTTAAAAACATCATTTAGAGTTTGCCTTTGGTAATCTGTAAAGACTAATCTGGGTTTCTTTTTAGAGCATATTGATTTGATTTGCTGCAGTGATTCGCAGTCCTTTCGTTGCATTGCTAAAAATATATCAATTATAGTGGAAGCATATTGATGCACTAATTACAAACTGAATCAATAAATCAATTCAGTCTCAATCAATAAATACTACTATCAACATACCTGCTTCTCTCAATACATTCACTCTTTCACTCTCTGGAGTCATCATCCACCTTTTCATTCGACGAAACGTCTCTCGCCCTGACTTTAATTTACTCCATGGCTTAGGGTTTCGCAGTAAATCAGATAATGTCCCTTGACTCCTTTTTAGTATTCGACTTGAGAAAATAGCCTGAGGAATGCTGAATCGCTTCAACTCGGAAACAATCTGGGCTGATAGTTCTCTAGTGTTAATCTCTTCACCACATCCTCCACCAGAATCTACAGATTCGTGACCAGAGAATGATAAATCGTTATTATAGGAAGAATCCTTTAGAAAACCTTTGTAGTCATTTCCACTCATCAAATCAGGTTTTAAGTCATAGTAGTAGTTTGAAATGTGAGGTTGAAAATTGCCGACAATAACTTGACCATAATTATTAGAATAATCAAGAACTTGTTGATTGTGAGGCATTTGTCCGTATATTCCAGATAGTTGAGACATTGGTCCGTCATGAAAACTTCCAAAATGGATTGGATAACCATTGTAACTATTTATGAGAGGAAAACGATTGTTTGAGAGGTCCATAGACGAGTGACGTTTTGTTTCTGCGAATTCAAGGTACTGCTGTTGAGAGGACGGAAGATTATTTCTTATATTCTCCTGTCTGCTATCGGCTCCATCAGCTGTACAGAATTCAGAAGAGCCATCTTGTAACATTGTATTTGATGATTTTTAAAAGAACGTAATCCACCGTTTTCAAATAAAAATAGAATCACTCATTTTCATATTTATTATATTCAAATCTTATTTTATTTAAAATAAAAATAATTTATTTTATTTCAAAATTGTAACAAATTACAATTATATTCCTACATTAACAAAACGTTAATTTATAGCCAAAAAATGAGACAATTTATTAGAAAAATGTCAAATAAAGTCTTTCAACTCCTCAGGAACATAAAACTTTTTGCATCGACCATAAAAGATCTCAAATACAACTATAAATCTACATTGTAGTAGTTATCCTTTACAATGTCCTCAATTTCCTTCTCACTGCTTATGTGCTTCAACTAAATGTCAGTTATTGAGAAGACCCTATGCAAACTGTTTCTTAGAGACCGTTTAATGACGGGATCCTCCTTTTTCAACTCCCTCTCCTCTTTAAGCTTTAGAAGATGATCAGTGGCTATTTGGGAGCAAACATCAATCAATTCTGATCTTTCAATGCGATTTTTCTTAAGCTGGATAGTTTTTTGAATTTAGCTACCTTTTCAAATAATGTCTTGCATTCCTCGTGTGGATCAATGTCGCTCATTGACGAGTTAATTGCGTTTACGAGAATCTCATCATCTTTGCGAGATTTTTTTAAAAAAGTCTAAAAACTTAATAATTACCGTCCGTTTAATCACCTTGAAAAGAGAATAATCATGACAAAGATTAATGCGATCATCCATCACAAAAAACTATTAAAAATCCACATGCTGGAAATAATTTTTAAAAATTAATAATTTTATCATTTAATAAATATTCTATTTTATGTTTTAATGTATTTTTGCCTGTTTATATGCGATTATCAAACAACAGTGTTCATGACAGTCTTAATTAAAAACAATTAAGTTGTTTAGTCAACTGTCATTTATGTAATATGTGTTTTGTGCATGGTTGTTAAATGGACTAACACTAAGGAATTACTGTTTTCTGTTGGTTTCTATGCAAATATCGATTCCATCTAGCATTAAGGAATTATTGTTTAAAATATATTGGTTTAATACAAAATAATGTACGAATCTTTTACTGTTCTGTGTTATAATCTCCAATACTATGACTAATTGGTGTATTAGACAGACCAAGTTGATTTAGGTTTTCCATTCGTACATTATTAAATAGTCTACTTATATTTGTCATAGATGATATGAATTAGAGACCATCTGACACACTCTAATTTACTAATCAATATGTGATTAACTAAATTCCTGATTCACCCTATTTTGAAGCAAAACAACATGTCCTTTTTCCTATCAAACAATTTCCATCTTCTATCCGCTTCCACTCGTAATTATTATTAAAAACCAAAAATCATCGATAAATTAATTAACTACATAGCTGTTAGGTGATTACGGCCGCCTCGAGTAGCCATCTCATTCTTGCTCGGTGTTCTTCCTGGGTTCCAACGCATTTCCGGATTGGGCGGGGGTTTCTAACTTTTTTGGAGGGTAGTAAGGCTCCGGTTTTCCTCACTAATTCATCAAAAGGTGTAGGGTTTAGAAGTGTCCAAGAAAACCTTTGCAAAGCTTTACTGGCCATTTTTTGAAAAGTATTGATTTTTTCTATATTCCTGTTTGATAGGTTGGTTCCCCATGCAGCATACCCGTAGGACGGTTGAATATACTGCACGTAGAGCGAGTCTAAATTTGAGTTGAAACACCCCTTATATTGTCCAAGGAGTGTTTTAACAAAATTTAGCTTTCGTTGTGCCAAAGAGATGACGTTGTCGATGTGTTTGCTGAAGGTCAAGAGTGGGTCGTAAGTTACGCCCAGGAATAATGATCCTCCAAATGATCTCTGTGTCCTCGAACTACCAGCTTTCCAAAATAGCTTCCATGCGAGATACTCTACCGTAGTCCACCTACCAAACTAGTCAATTCATCTCTGACAACCGAATGGTTTCAGATAATAGAATGCGTTTGAAAATCTTCCTGATATCTATCCATTCTAATCTCAAGCTACAGATGATAAACTTTATCAGACGCCGCAGAGGACAAGTTATAGTAAATAATCAAGTCAAAATCACAAAACATCTCAAGCAGAGTTCCACAAGGATCTTCATTATCTCCAACATTGTTTGACCTATTTATTAGTGACCATCCAGTGCCTCAAATTCCATATTTTTGTCTTACATTGAGAACCTCATAATCTCAGTGAGACATATAAGACTTGAGGAGACACAACCATACACGAAATATTGAACTGGTTCTCAAATAATCCTTTAAATACCTTACCAGATTAATTGCATATAGCAATATTCATCTTACAAAAATAGGTGGATAATACAGGAAATTAAATGACTCCTCAAACTAGAAACCCACTGAGTCCATTAATATCACTCAAGTGGTATCTTCGAGGATCCAAAATAAGAATAATTGATCTTAAGTCGTCGACAATATGGCTAAAATACGGTGACAACTCACCTCGATCGTAGGCGTTGTACACGTATATGCAAGACCGCAATATTTTTTGGGGTCGATCAACAAATACATGTCCCCACTGTAAGTCAAGGAGCATGTCGGTTGATCATTTAGCCACTCGATGTGGATCCATGCTCTGCCACGACTATGTGTGGAGGCATAACGAGGTAGTAAGGAGTCTTCATCTTCTACTATGCAATAAGTATGGTATTCGCCACACCAGAAAGTTGCGGACTCATAAGGTGCAATCTGTAGTAGAGAACACCAGGGTACAAATTAAGGTAGACAGTGTTATCCGTACCTCGGTGCTAGTCAAGCACAATAAACCGGACATTGTGGTACACGATAAGGAGTCTCGCCAAGTCCTTATCATAGAGGTTGGCATCACGTCTCAAGACCGTTTGCAGACTGTGGAGGTGGAGAAAAAAAGGAAGTATGACTTTCTTGCAAACGAGATGGGGCAGATGCTTGGTTG
>RDEW01000008.1:338948-372369 GCA_011109175.1 Dicyema japonicum
TATCGGCCATATCCAGCCATTATCCGCAGGCCTTCAATTAAAACCACGGGGAAAATATCAAACAATTCGATGGTGAAGCACGAGAACTAAATATTCTGATAACGATTCTGGAAACAAAAAAAGCCCTGGACAAACTGAACAACAATAGAGCTGCTGGCCCTGACAACATAAATGCAGAACTTCTCAAATATGCACCGACCGAGATCTCTGAACTATTAACTGAGATATACAACAAAACATTCAAATACAACTCACCACTAGATGTGGGTAATGGCACACTAATTGCACTACAAAAACCGGGTAAAGCTAAAGGCCCCTTAACGAATTTAAGACCCATCGTACTATTGACGACTCTACGCAAGACACTATCACTTATAGTGCTGAACAGGATTGGATCTGACATCGAGAACTTTCTCTCTTACGGTCAAATCGGATTCAGGTCAGGGAGATCTACAGCTGATGTGGTCTGGGGACATCGATGGCTTTGTGCAACACATCAAAAGTACAAGGGGGCTATTGGCATCCTTGGCATGGACATGTCCAAAGCCTTTGACTCTATACACAGAAGGAGACTTTTGGAGAAGTTTGTTGACGAGGACAGTGTCAGAATAATCCGCCTATTACTTGGAACAACGCAGCTAAGTGTACGTTTTGGAAATTTGGAGTCTGTCCCATTCGAGACATCGTTCGGGGTACCGCAAGGAGATTCCTTGTCACCGGTACTTTTGTGACATATCTGGAGGCCGCACTTAGAGACTTCAGACTATTAATTGGCGATCTACTTCAAAGTGACGTGATTTATGCAGATGATATCGACTATATATCCAGCGACGAGAAAACATTAAACTATATACGGACAAGGATGCCAGATGTCCTAGAAAAATGGTTCATCAAATTCAATACGGAAAAGACGGAGACAACTACCATACGCCGTGAACTAACCCGAACTGATGAAAAATGGAGATACTGTAAAAAATTGGGGTCGTTGCTCGGAGACGCTGAGGATATCACTAACAGGAAGATGTTGGCCGTCGCGGCCTCTAGAAAAATGGGAGTAGTCTGGAATCATCGTAAACAAATTAGCACACAACTATGTGTGAGACTATACAATGCCTTCGTGAAACCAGTCCTAATGTACAACGCTGCAACCTGGGGTGTCTCAGAAGCGGTAATGGACAAACTAGATGCCTTCCATCGTAAGCAACTCCGACTTTGCTTGGCATCAACTGGACGAAAAAAATTACAAACAAGAATCTATACAAAGTATGTAATACAAGACCATTGAGTCTGGATATCCTGGAATCAAGATGGCGTCTGTTTGGTCACATCCTTCGAATGAGCCAGATGACGCCTGCTAAAATAGCAATGGATAACTATTTCTGCACAGAAGTGAATACCTTGTTCCGTGGAAGACCTCGCATAACTTTGCCAGAGGTTCTACACAAGGACCTGACCAATGTAGGACGAAAGCTGAAAACTGGAGATGATCTGGATACGCTCGGAATAACTGCCTGTAACCTCGGAGCATGGAGAAAGTTGGTCAAGAGAATTGTGGAAAAAAAATAACCTGAAGAAAAATACGGCACAAGCGGAACCTTAATTAAATAAATTACATTTTTGGTTCTTCGAAAGTGTTAATAATAAATAATACATTTGTTCAGCACGTAAGAGCTGTAACGGCTTTTTTCGGTACTGATTGACATCCGATTTTCATTAAACCACTTGAGTAGTCAATCCATGTTGTATTCTTTCCGCCGCTGTTTGGATGTTCTGATCCTGTGAAGCTAAGACGATATCGTCTGCATAAGTCAGAAGCAGTTCGTCTTTTCAATTCTGGGTCGGAATATCATCCGTAAATAAGTTAAATAGGAATGGTGATAACGGCGAACCTTGTGGTATTCCATTTTGGAATAAACGGGAGACAGAATGAATGTTTCCAATACACACTCTACCTCTCCTACGCTAAGGAAGTTAGTCAGCCAGCGATTCAGGTTTTCAGGGATATCTGATTGGTAGATTTTCCATGTTAGATTCTTCTTTAGTATAGAGTCGAAAGCTTTGTGGACGTCTAGTGAGCATAACACAGTTTTTTGGTGACTTTGCTTGCACAGAAATCCAGAGCGAATAAAGTTAGTCAGGGATATGAGGAAGTTTGTTGTGGACCGATCCTTTTTGAAACCATTCTGGAACGGTTTATCGGAGTCCTTTCAGTGATTTTTGCGAGGATGAGCTTTTCCAGAATTTTTGACATGGAGCATAAGAGAGAAATAGGCCTGAAGGAAGCTGGGTCTTCTTTCGGTTTTCCAGGCTTCAATACTGGGCGAATGTCCGCAAGTTTCCATATCGTTGGGATTGAGTTATAATTAATCGACCAGTTGTAGATTTTGGTCAGGGTACTGATTCCCTCATTGCCTAGGTTTTTCAGGAGGGAATTCCGTCTGAACCATGAGAATGTGTTACTTTTGTTTGGCTTAGAGATGCCATTACCTCCTTTTTCGTGAAATAAGTTAATTGATCCTTTTTCGGTTTTTTTAGCAGCGGTTTGGATGGGTCAGTCCTNGGATTGAGTTATAATTAATCGACCAGTTGTAGATTTTGGTCAGGGTACTGATTCCCTCATTGCCTAGGTTTTTCAGGAGGGAATTCTGTCTGAACCATGAGAATGTGTTACTTTTGTTTGGCTTAGAGATGCCATTACCTCCTTTTTCGTGAAATAAGTTAATTGATCCTTTTTCGGTTTTTTTAGCAGCGGTTTGGATGGGTCAGTCCTCATGTCGTTTTTGTGAGAGATTTTCGCGTAGTATTTTATTAGGGCATTTAGGTCCTTTTGGCTGAATTCGTAATTTCCGGGTGTCCTCTCATCCACCTTCGAGATGTCGTTTTTGTGAGAGATTTTCGCGTAGTATTTTATTAGGGCATTTAGGTCATTTTTGCTAAATTCGTCTTTTCCGGGTGTCCTCTCATCCACCTTCGAGATATTTCGAATAGTTTTTCAGATTTCGGATGTTGACCGGTTATTTAATGACGTAAGGACCATCTTCCATTTAGCTCTCGGTATTTTGAATTCATTGGCTTTTATTTTCTCGTTCAGCACTTTTAGACGGATCCCTGCTTTTTTGAAACGGTTTCGTTCCATGACTAAAGCCTTCCTTCCGTACTCTCTCGTGTAAACGATATATCTTTTAGGGACAGCCATTGCTCATGCTTCCAGGATGACTTTGTTGACGTAGGCAACCACTATATCAAGGGAGATAAAGTTTTCAAGTGGTATATTAGCAAAATGTTGGTCCGTAGCTGAACGGAATAATTGTCAATTTGCAAGATTGTATATGCAGGTTTCTTCCTTCCACAAGTAATTTCGCTTTTGATTTTTATCAGAATAGGGTTATGATCATTTCGTGTGTCGTAGGCCAATTAATCGTTGTTGAAAGCTGTGGTGAACAGAGTGTGATATCTGGGCAGGTTGGATTGTCAGAGTTCTTTTGAGGTTTTCTTGTAATTTTTGATGGGTTATTGATTGCCATACTGCGTCAACAGCAAATTTCCTGTTGTATCTGCAGACTGATTTAACATCCAAAAGAAAAAAGATTTAATTGTTTATCATAAATTGTTTGAATAATTGAATTATAAATAAATAAATTTAAATTAAGTCATATTTTATATGGAAAATCAACTTGATGAAATTCAGACAGAGTTTATCAGAGTATTATATAAATATTTTATCTGCAAGAATGTATTTGAACGACATAAAGACAAGATGGACATCTTTAGTGAAGTTAAGAGACTTTATACAAATCTTGAGGATAAACTCCCTACAAAATCTTCAATAAAAATTATTCCCAACACTGTGAAAACTGATGAAATTATACAAATTCAATTAATGGCGAATCCATATGAAGTTTCCTTAGATTTTAGGTCTCCAATCCTTGAAAAAATTCCTTTTAAGACAGTTATTGATTTAATTAATTCAGGAAATATTTGATTTCCGAAAAACAAGACATATTGATTGTAGAACAGGCATGCACAGGGAAGGAAAGGCTACTACTAAACATTTACGATCTAAATTTGTTCAGAGACCTCACTTTAACGACTGCTCTATTTATGACTGTGATAATAATTTTGATGTTGCCGGTGCTTATGTTCATGGATTTTTATAGACTTTTTGGCAACACATACAGATAATCCTGATGTTACAAAAAAGCTCGAGTCTCTGTCCACAACTTTCCTTGATCTTGAAAATGTTTCTAATTGGGCCACAACCAATGAGGAAATCGAAGGTATAGCAGGTCAGTGTCCATTTGATTTAAGGTGTTCTACCGTTGAGGTAATTATAATTAAACATATATAGTCAGAACAGTTGGATACTCATTTTCGTGAACTTGAGAATGAGTTTGACAATTTTATGAAAGTAAGGAAAGCTTGTAATTTTAGGGTTTGGCTTATGAGGATTCCTTAAATACAATGGAAGTGTCTTTAAATTCAGTATTATTTAAAATAAATTAAGAGCTCATTCATTCATGACGATTCATTTCAATTTTCACTATCTGAGGAACATCCTACTAAAGCAACTTCCAAATATGAGTACGCATCACTTGTTGATATTTCTGTTGATTGTAACGAGTTTAGCCATATTCGTGACAAAATGGCCCACATTGTAGGGTTCATTAATATTCTTTAGTGGCCTTTTGAGTTGGATTTATTTCAGAAACATGCTATTGCACTAATCGAGAATAGACAGAGTGTGTTAGTCTCTGCTCATACTTCTGCTGGAAAGACGGTTGTTTCTGAGTATGCGATTGCATTGGCCTTTAAGCATATGACTCGGTTTTTATTTTTACGTTATCTTAGTGTTGTTTACACATCACCTGTGAAAGCTCTGAGTAATCAGAAATTCAGACAGTTCAAACATACTTTTAATGATGTTGGAATCATAACGGGGGATGTACAGGTGAACAGAAGTGCTAGCTGTGTGGTAATGACTACTGAAATTCTCCGTTCTTTGCTATTCAATGGAGACAGGATGGTTCATAATTTAGAATATGTTGTATTCGACGAAGTCCACTACATAAACGATTCTCAGAGAGGTGTTGTTTGGGAGGAAGTTCTTATTTTGCTTCCAAATTACGTTGTAGTTGTTATTCTTTCAGCTTCTGTCCCCAATGCCATGGACTTTGCAGAATGTGTCGGGTTAGAGCTATGCTAATGCGATTAGGTCAATAAAAGCTCGTAAAGTATTCGTGGTTGGAACTCTGAATAGACCTGTGCCATTGAAACCATACATTTATGTACCCCACCAATAGTACAACAAGTATTTTGTGTCATTTTAAACGAAAAAGGAATCAGTTTTTGATAACAGAAGGTAGATTAGGGGTAATTATTGAGATTCTGTGAGGTTGCAAAAATCCTTAATAAAGAAGGGACAATCAATCATAATTGGGTTCACATAATAAATATTATTTCCCGCATGAACGATACTCCAATTGTCATTTTCTGCTTTTCAAAAAAACGTATAAGAACCATTTCCACTAAATTGATTGGGAAAGTATCCCTGACGACTGAGGGGGAGGCCCACAAAATACATGTCTTTTTAAACAAGACGTTACAACGACTTTCCAAATGTGACAGAGAATTGCCGCAAATTTACTACATGAGGGAAACTCTAAGTTGTAGAATAGGGGTCCACCACAGTGGAATCTTACCTATAATGAAAAAATGTGTTGAAATGCTATTTGAAGTCGGTCTTGTTAAAGTTTTACTTATTTTCACAATCTTAGGTACTCTTTGCCACTCATACCTTCTCAATGGGCGTAAATATGCCAGCCAAGGCTGTCTTTTTCGAAAATATATTTAAATTTGAGGGAAAGGGAATGAGAATGCTCCTTCCTGGAGAATATTTGCAAATGGCTGGAAGAGCGGGAAGGAGGGGAATGGACACTGTTGGGAAGGTTATAATCAGTATGAAGCCCCCAATTCCAGACGAACTGGCTATACGGGATCTCATCACTGGTTCTGCCTGTCCTCTTCAATCAAGATTCAGGTTGTTTTTGACTTATTTCAAGACTCACTTACGGAACACTACTTAATTTACTTAAAACGGGAAACATGGACGTGGAAGATGTGATACGATTGAGTTTCTCAGATTTTGGTGTACGTACATGTCTTGTAAAACAGGGAAAACAAATAAAATTATTGGAAGGGAATAATTCCAACACAAAGGGGGTAATTAACTGTCGTACATGTATGCGAGATATTAGAGAATTCAAGCTCAATTTTGATGACTTTTCTACAGAATTGGATATTTTGATTGTTTTATCTTTTTTTATTTTAGACTTGCGCTCTATCAGCTGCCTATGTGTTTGTCCCCGGAAGAGTCATTGTTGTACGTGTTCGGAGTAAAAACTGTCTCGGAATTATCCTTAATAAACCTATATATAAAAATATTGGCAGCTATCAGGTCACATGCATTGTATTTCCACCACCAAACGACAAGCTTACTTCTCCTCCAATGTTTAATGGCTATGTGAGATATTTTACAAGTAATTCTCTTATTGCAATGTCGTATATTGATGTTGAGAACATTATTTGGATTAGTGACTGTGTTATTGATATAAACGGTAATGTAATTATGAAGAATTTCCGTAAAAGGTTAAAGTGTGGTTATTTTAGAGGATCAAGCTCTCCTGAGGTTATGGAAATTAGGGATAGTTTGTACAAATATGCAGAGAATTGTGGGTTTTATATTCCATTTTTGAATAAACTCAAGCGTGACAACATGTTGAAAAGGAATATTCAGAGCATAAAGAGGATATTGACTGAATTTAATAAATTTAAATGTTCAGAATGTATTCATTTTGGGAGTCATGTATTATTATATTTGTTATACAGTTTAAATCAATCATTAAGGTTATGAAGAATGAGGAAGAATTAGAGAAGGTTAAGGGGGAGTACAAACAACAGGAAGAATCACTATATTCTGAGTACAACTGCAGATTAAATGTACTTTGTTTTATCAGTTTAGGTTCTCAAGTCTTTGAATTATGTTAGTCAAACTGGAGTTGTTGAGTTGAAGGGGAATTTTGCTAGAATTCTCAATCACATGGAGTTATTTTTGACAGAATTGGCTGTTCATGGTGTACTCTCTTTACTAGAACCCCCCGATTTAGTGGCTGTCATGTCGGTGGTTATATATGAAGGTAAAATTAAACGAGCCCCAGGAATATTTTCTATGAAATTCGAACAAGTTGTTTTATTTGTAAATTGTAGGCTTTGGTAAAAATGTATGAATTGGCTGATAAAATTGATGTTTTGCAGAATAATGTTATTGACCAATTTGAATTTATTTCCCCCAAACTTAATGATGGCTTGGCTGCTGTTACTTATAGCTGGGCCTTGGGTGTGGTACTCATCATCTTTATTCTTTTAGCCATTTTNGTCCAAGGTGGATCACAGCCAAAAGGACTTAAACAACAATAATAAAATACTATGTGAAAATATCCTATAAAGACCATAAGAAGTCGGATGTATCCTCGAAATATCTCAGTAAACCGAAAAGGGAACAAGATATGATTCACTTCACTGAAAATGACGTGAGAAATGTATTGAAAACCATTAAAACAACCTAGCGGACCGGATAAGATCACAATGATCCTCTTGAAGAATATGGAAGACCTTGGAATCGCTGCATTAACGAGGATATTCAACCACTCCATTAACAAAAATTCAATTCCAGCCTATGGAAGCTTACCCACCTACGTCCAATTTTAAAACCCGTAAAGTGAAGAAGGACCAGGCTTCATACAGACCGGTCGCGTTATTGTGTCCGGTGTCGAAACTTCTGGAAAAGCTGGTTCTTGCGAAAATCAAAAATTTTATCATGGATTTGTCATTTCAATATGATTTTAGAGAGGAGAGGTCTATTTCGACCCATTTATCTCCATTGACTAACTTTATACGATATGATTTTTCGCACTGGCCGGGACACATGAAGACTGTACTTTGCTCCATAGACATCCACAAAGCTTTTGACTTAAGACTGTACTTTGCTCCATAGACTAACTTCCTTAGTGGTCGGAGGAAACGCGTCTGCATTTGCCATTCAAGGTCTATTTAACGGCTTCTTCCTAATGGTGTTCCCCAAGGATCCCCTTTGTCCCCAGTATTATTCAATCTATTCATGGCGGACCTCCCCACATCGGACACCGAAAATGATATTATTCTTACTTATGCCGACGACATTGTAATTAGTCACGTGATCAGGACATCCATATCGCCACTTCGAGATTGCAGCAAAATCTGGACCGTCTTAACGAATGGTTATCAAAGAATCGCCTAACTGCCAGCAGTGAGAAGTCCGTCACAAACCTATTTACATCAGACAAGAGACTGGGAAGACGGACAGTCTATCTGAAGACAAACAATGTAGTTAACCCTTTTAGAAAATCTCAAAAGATCCTTGGGGTGACTTTTTACATGCACATGTCATTCTCGTCCCATGTTGAAAAGAAAACAAATGTCTTATAATGTCTCACTTGCTTATGGAAGTACGGAAATCATCCTATTTTAAGTGCTATATACAAACAATACATTGAACCATCGTATCTTTTAAGCATGTAATATCTGGGACTCATTCATCTCTTGGACAAATGTCTTGAAGATCGAGGCTAGCCGAAAAAGAGCCTCCAAAATCACGGAACGCTGGATTTCTGGAGAGTTCCAGCCACCAATGCCTCTTGAAGCCTTGATACGAATGAACCATGGAACGCGTCGTCGTGACGCCGATGATCCAGTCACTCGACTGATACGTGGTTGAGGAAGGAGCATCGTGCCAAGATTAGGTCCCTGCTAGAGCGTGCTGGGATCACGTGATTAGTTAATTTGTGTAACCGTTGTCTCTGTTATTATTATAAGCCTTCTTGACTGAACGTAACGTCTAATGACATCTGATCTGACACAGAAAGATGGACTTTTCAGCGAAGATCAATTCTCGTCAACTGGATCCCACCCGTGAGGTGACGGTACACACAGGGATTTTCATACTTTTTTTCTGACCAACTCCACTAGTGAAGATTACCATTATGAAATCTTCGCCCAAGAATGAAATGATATCCTCGACGGTAGCATGTGTGATGAAAATGGAAGAGAGTCGACCTACTTCTCCACCTCTCATCTGAAGCCTGTAACGGACTATTGGAGGATGGATTTAGTCGGCACAAGCAGACGTTCTTCTGTGGGTTCTTGGATTAATTAGTTATGACTGTGCTGGGTTTACTAAAAATTGTCAAGGGTAGCCTACTTCGATTTTTCCATTATTAGTTGGGGTGGATTATCAGGATAATACCCACGTGGATGAGACCACCATTAGGATTAATTAACCATATTTTGATAATTAGNTGGGTTTACTAAAGATTGTCAAGGGTAGCCTACTTCGATTTTTCCATTATTAGTTGGGGTGGATTATGAGGATAATACCCAAGTGGATGAGACCACCATAATGATTAATTAACCATATTTTGATAATTAGTAAACAGATTGTCATGGTGCTCAAGAGTAGTTTATAAATATACTAGGATGTACCGTGGTAAAGAGTTAATAATTAGCATGTATTCATTTCTCACATTCGAAGTGAGACCCATATAACCATTGTGGGAACCCTTCTATTCGAATGGAGAGATGCATCCTTTTTAGTTTTTGCCCCACCTTCAGTAATGTGGGAATCCAACTGATATCAAGCGTCCAGCTGATAGTATTGGGTATTCCCACACGTATCTTAATGTCATTGGTGATCCTAGTCCGAAGAGGATTTGATTGATGATATCCCAAGCTGGTCAGGTGAGGACAACCAAAACTATGATCCTCCCAAGGTGATTTGCATAATTCTGAAATCTCTAAAGTTGTTTCTAAATTGGCGAAGGGAGGTTGTCATGAATCGTTTTTGTCATGGTGGACTTTGGTGGGGAATTTTCTTTAGCCATTACCTGATGTCCATGGCTTTAGAAACAATATGTCTTAGATTTTTTGTCGTTGCAGGGATGCATAGGATTTGTTAGGTCGTTCAGGAATTGTAGGTTTCGTGTACAAAGGTGATTTCAATGAAAAGTACAAGAATCCCAATATAGATGCTATATATGTGTGCGCAGGTTGCAGCTAGTAATTGATCACAAGCCCACATTCTGAGTTTTATAAAGTTTTTGTAGATTTGAATGTGAAACACAGATAGACCAGGTGGAATTAATTCAGACTAGTTCTTACAAAGTGTTTGAATATAAGTTTAAGAATGTTTCTTCGTGTCCAATTTTGACTCCAGAAACAGTAGCGTTAAGTTTTCGTATGACCTTCAGGGTGACATGACCACGTGCAAAGAGTTCGACGGGGATAAAGTAAGTTGAGTATCAGGTATCGGTGTTGTTAGAATATCGAGATGTAACTTTTTCAAGGCTTCATCAATATTATTGTGTGTTTGAAACAATTATTAAATCATATACGTAATAGAGTGAGCTCTCAAGAATATTACTCAAGTGAAAGTTAAACTGGGCGAGGGCAGAGCCTGTGGAACCTGTTTGGTTTGGCATGGTATATATTTGAAATCACAAGATTCGACTCTTTCCACCAGACAGACCTTAGCTAAAATTGGATGAAATAATCTTGTTATAAAGCACGTGTCGTAAAGTTCTATTAAAAGCTTTGCTTAAGTTGATAGAGGCAAGGACAGTACGAAGAGGTGGTTTATGGTTAGTGAATCCATTGGGGAAATAATCAGATTGTTAGGTGGTAGTGAATTGTTGTGTACGGAAACCGATTTTGATAGATAAATTGGTGTTTCGCTGTGGAAAGTTTTTTTAATGGACAAGGCAGCAAAAATATTATTTTCAATGATTTTGGAAGCAGANAGGACAGTACGAAGAGGTGGTTTATGGTTAGTGAATCCATCGGGGATATAATCAGATTGTTAGGTGGTAGTGTACGGAAACCGATTTTGATAGATAAATTGGTGTTTTGCTGTGGAAAGTTTTTTTAATGGACAAGGCAGCAAAAATATTATTTTCAATGATTTTGGAAGCAGATGGAATCTTCATTCCTTTATCCTCACATGAACTTTAATCCAAGACTATCTTCACAAGTCTGGTAGTTAAGGAGATACCTCGAAGAATACCGGGAAACAAGTTAAAGACTTTGTATCATCTGAAAATTCATTCAATAATTATTACAAGTGGAATTGTACGAATACGTCATAACATTCTTTACATTTTTGAAAAACTGTTTCCATAACTTGAATCGTGTCAAAAGTGCTGAAGAGTCTTGTTATGAGTCATCTCTTCTGCTCTGTCAATGTCTACGTAAATTTAGAGGAGGACGATCTACCATTGAAATCTGTTTCCCAATCGTAAATGGATTCAATGAGATGGCTCTAAAATCAATTGACATCCAAAAGAGCTTCGACTCTGTCACATGTATCTGCCACTATGTTGTTTGTATCGACATTAAATGGTGAACCTTAGTTATTCCTTGGAGATATCCGCATTCCATCTACGAGATAATGGATCATTTTCTACACGATGACATTTACTCATAATACTGATCAACTTATAACCATAGAACTTTGAAAGTCAATGGTTTACATATTATTGCACAAAAGAGCTCACGTGACCTTGATTTAATTAATTTTATTAAATTTCATTGATAAACAAAATAGACAAAAAGGTCTTACAGCGGCCGCCCTGACTGGGGGACTATTCCCTCTTAAAGCAGCGAGCGAGATTTGTTCAAATAACCAGCAGCGCTCACTGGGATCTCCTGTTTGTGCAGAAATCCGATTCCCTAGACGTCTCAAGAATTCCAATGTTGCTGGAGCTGACGTCTCAACGGCGGACAAACGAACAAAAAAACTTTCTCAGCGACAGAACTGGTTCCATAAGAACTCTAATGTTGAATTTAAGGGGCAAATGTGTCGGTGCAGGTGAATTCCCAGACAAGAGGTTTCCCGGTTTCGAAGGGGAAGATGGTCATCCTATCATGTCGTTTCCCGTCACGTCTGCATATAGGTTATTAAAAGGTTTCTTGTGACCTTGAAAATAATTTTCGACTTGACAATGGTCAGAGGGCTAGGAATTCGCAGCTCAATAGACTTATCTCTCGTCTCTAATGGCTAATACCCGAGGATTCTACACTCCCTTCCATAATTATCTACTGACCAGANTCAGAGGGCTAGGAATTCGCAGCTCAAAAGGCTTATCTCTCGTCTCTAATGGCTAATACCCGAGGATTCTACACTCCCTTCCATAATTATCTACTGACCAGACAAACAAGAATTTTTCTTACCCAGAAAAAGAAATATTAGTACCAAATTTAGAATTATTGAGTGACATCTCTAACAGCTTTGACAAAATAGTCAATGTTTCCAGTATTAAGTCCAGTAACAGATATACGTCCATCATTGGTCATATAAATAGAGTATTTATCCCTCAATATTTCAACCTAAAAGTAATAAATATATTAAACATATTTCTTTTCTATTCCAGTAAAACAGAACATTCCAATCTGTCGTTCAACATGACTCCAATCTCTACTGGAACCATATTCACCCATTTTACTAACAACCATTTTACGCATCTTCAAAACTCTATTAGCCATTCCTTTAACTTCCTCACACCTATAATTAAACCAACATTACAAATACCACAAATTCATCAATTCTTGGTTATTTAGTATTTTTGAGGCAATTTTTGCACCATGAATTGGCGGAAAAGAACATAGACGTCTCCCAATAAACAACAAATTCGACATGACTCCTTCTTTTTCTTCTTCAGAATTACAAACCACTGTAAGTGTCCCAGTCCTTTCTCCATATAATCCCATATTTTTGGAAAACGACTGGGCAAGCAAAACAGAACATCCTCCCGAATTTGCCTGATTTGTCAAATACCGAACAGCAGCAGCGTCGAAAGCAAGGTCACCAGTGGCGTACCCTTGATAGGCCATATCGAAGAATAAACAACAATTTTTCTTAGAAAGAACATCCAAAATAGCTTTCCATTGGTCCATCTATTGGTGAATCATTAAATTAACAGTTGGGTCAACTCCAGTTGGGTTATGAGCGCAAGCATGAAGAAGTACAATAGATCCGTCATCCAATGCCTAGTGTTATAATTGATAATACTTGTAAATCAGCCATCATCCCTTCAAAATCAAGATTATTAGTATGACGATCATAGTATCTGTAAGAACTTACCTTCATTCCTACTTTACTGAAAATTCCACTATGGTTGGCCCAAGAAGGATTTGGTAAAAATATCTCTTTCTTTAAGGGCCAATTCATCATCTAGGAGTCACATAAATATATACCAAAAATTCAGCCCCCAGTCTGAGAGCACCTGTCCCTGACACAGATTGAAAAGTACAGTTCTACAAAATCAAATAAAACTCGTAGATAATGAAATAAAATAATACAAGGTTGTTTCGAATAACATTAGAGTCCTCACCAAAGGCTATAACCGCAGCTTTCTGACGAAAGTCAGGAAATCCAGACAATGGTGGATACTCCTTGTTGGTGTTTTCTGCCAAAATCATATTCTCAGCCTTAAATGTTATCCCAGTAATCACTTTTTTTACGACATCAAGCACATAAGGTTGTCCATTATCGTCTCTATAGGCACCAATAGTTAGATTTATTTTATTAGGATTTTGGTCTTTCTTGAATGCATCGCTTAGTCCTAAGATAGCATCGGGGGGCATTGCTACAACGTTTGACCATTTGCGATTAAAATGATTTATGAATTTGGAATTTTTCCACAATCCGAGATTACGAATCATTCAATTGAATTCTAATTAATTTAAAATACTATTTAAATTTAAGATGTTTAAAATAAAATATAATTTTAAAATATTATTTAATAAATTTTGTAGTAAAAAACTTGTTTGCTTGATGATTAATAGGTCACTTATGTTTAATTAATTCGTTTTAATAGCTAAATAATTTTAGTAATTTACATGTTAACTTAATGTTCTAACGTGGCGCCATGTGGTGCTATGTGACCAGTTTGTCAAAAATTATTTTCCCTCCTTTAATGGCGTCATTGGATCCATCTTACTGAAGAGACGCCAAATGCATGGCGGGCATCAAGAGGATCAACTATTCTTTCCCCGGGACAATGTCGTTGTCATTGGATCCATCTTACTGAAGAGACGCCAAATGCATGGCGGGCATCAAGAGGATCAACTATTCTTTCCCCGGGACAATGTCGTTACCAGGAGACAAATTCTGGAACGTTGGAACGAGTCAAAATAAAGGAATTAGTTAGTTTGGTTACCTTTGGTCTTTGGAATAATTTTAATTTAATGTTATATTGCAATTTTATTGTGGTTTTTAATTTAATGTGGTGTTATAATGGTTCGCAATAAATAATTTGTAATTCCCTAAGTTTCAAAATGATTAATTCATGATTGCATATTTAATCGACCAGCATTCATATTAAACTAAATATGTATTCTAGATTACGATTTCATTTTTAGTTAAAATAGTCCCATCTTACTTTTAAACCTTAATTTCGCATGTCCTGATGTGAAAATTCATTATTTTTATAACGAAAAATGTATTACACGAATGAATGTATGCAAAAATATGCAAAGAAAAACAAGGCCCTCTAAAATACCTCATAATTTAGCTATTTCTAAACGAGAGACGTTTAAGTAGTATAATAGTCTAATCCACTATAATGGAGTTGGGTAGTCAAGTTAGAAAATTCATTAACAAAATAAACCCAACAAAAATATCAACTTTACAGAATCGACACTCTACAAATAAATAAAATAACAACCAAAGACATAACTCTGAATCATCAGCACTAAAATGTAAATTAAACCCAAACCTTTTACACTTCTTATTAGAATTCTCCAACCTAAAATGAAATAAGCAAAATACAAATCATTATTATCAGATTCATTAGTGACAAACTCAACTATACTCTCGAAAGGTCTATTACTACAACAAATATACTTTTGCATTCCACCATATTCTCGTTCAACTCGTTTCAATGGTGTACTTGTCTCTATCCTCTGGTGAGGCAAATTTGATGACTTTCTAAACTAACTAAAGACCCAACTCATTCACACCCCTTTGATGTTTTCTTTTAGATGGATTCCTATTAAAAACTACCAAAAACTACGTCACAAACTCAAGGTTTTCAAGTTCCTCAGTGAGATGCTACAGTATTACATAAAAATACTGGTAAAATTGTCTGTCTAACTTCAAGAGGGGCAAACACAATTTGTCGATTAAATGAATCCTATAAACTAACACATAAAAAGACTTCATTGACTTTGACAAACAGTTTGTGTGGAATGTGAGTAAATTCACAGTCTTTATCAGTCAAATGGTAATTGGATGATTTAACAATGATATGCAAGTGCATTATGTCACAAATAGCCCACAAAATCTGTTAATAAACAAATGTAAAACTTTGTTAAAGTCATAGTCGACATAATTGTCAGAACAACGATATTCTTTTATTTTTTGAACATAGTGGATCAAATTTTTGTAATTATCATTAGTCACAAGCAACACCATAAATGATCCAAGGGCCCTAGAACTTACAAACATGTCAACTTTGATATCTTCAAAAGACCTTCATTGTCATCAATTGATTTACAAATGCCGAGAGAAGCCAAAAAATGCACAATGTAAGGAATAACAACTTCTGGAGCTGAGTTTTTATAGGTGACTGATAGTTAGATAAATAAAAACATGCTGTCTTGCAGAACCGGGAAGAAAATTCCCTCCTTTTATTAACATATTTGGATAAGAATTTCTTTGTAGAATTTTCATCGGTTCCTGTAAGTCCAAGAAAAGACAAAACAAAAAGACTCATAAACTGAATGGGAAGTTTCATCCAGTCTAATAAATTCTTGACTTTATCCAAAATGATATCCCTCAATTCTCTATGACACCGCTAAAGTTTATAAAGTTAGAGAACCTCAACCACACTTTTCGTAGTCTTAGTACTGTCCATCTGATTGACTGTAAGAATGAAAACGTCATAAATCAGTTTTGGAGAAACAACCGAGTAAATATTACATTTCTGGCATAATTTGATAACTATGAGTGCAGCTTCTGATCGAAAGTGCATTCTTAAACATTCACTAACAAATTAATTTTAAACTCACTGTTTCATGGAATCACCAAAACCCTTAACATCAAACAGAATGCACTTGTGCAACAACTCTAAACATTTTTTAACAATCTCCGAATTGAGGTGAACCTTACTATACTGACATCCCAAAATAATTCGTTTCAGTAATTTTAAACCACAAATCTAAATTTAACAAACCAATTCACTTTTTTGTGGAATAATTCGTCAACATCTTCCAAAGAGATCCACTTTGACTTTGCTGTAGTGGTCTTGTGCTTTAATGAGAATAGATTTAAAAAGTGGTTATTAACAAAATCTCCCATTTTCTCCAAAGCAAGTCCATCAACCATCTCACAGGACATCCCAACAAGTGTCATTTTGTGGATATAGTCATCATCGTCCACGGAGATGTTAGTAGAAACCGACTAATTATATTTATTAAAACACAACATTATATATTTCGGGTAAAGGCGAAATATTTGAAGCCATGTGGAGAATTCTTGCAGCAAGCTTAGTCTCCTTGGATGACTTGGGGGAAGATATTTTACATGAAAGAATTTCCCTTAAGATTCTGAGAAAAATAAGTTAACCCATACTCAAAATTGTCCCCAAAGTCCCTTTCCATGTTATTTCATATGAATAGTAAGAGTTGCAACGAATTAATCGCTGGAATATAGATAAAAAATGCATAATGACGACTCTCCCCTGTCACACCAAGTCGTTAAAGTTGAGAGGACTGCCTCCACTAGGAAAAATTATGGGAAATTTGTAAAAAGAATCTAAAATTAAAGTAAAGAAAAAGCCCAATAGTTCCATAAATAATATTTCAAATTGTTTTTTGGAAATCAACATGGATTTCTAGATTTGACTGAAATGCTTTTTCATTAGACTGACAGAACTGATAATTTTACTGGAAGCATATTCAATCAAATGTATGAATGTAAAAATGGAAAATAAATTAGCTAATAAAACACTGTGAAGATTTTCCACCCCTGCCAAATTAGCTAGTCGATTCTAAAAAAGAATCATAAATAATTTAAAATAATAAAGAATATTAAAATCCATTTAATAAGAATAAATACATTTTTCGCTGTCATTTCAGAATATTTGAATTCGGTGTTGATGTAATTTTTAAGAAAAATTAAATTTCCCCTAAAAATTGGCGAATTATCTGTCATAAAAAACTTCATCAGAAAAGTTAAAGTTTTCGGAGACCCGGTTGAAAGATATTCTTAGTTAAAAATAATAAAACTAGTTAGAGTTGATATTTTGGCATTTATAGAGTCAGTGGAACCTTCAGAATCTGTAATATCTTCGAGAATCATCAAACATATATTTCTAATCCTCTGAGTCCGTCTTATAATCCCAGTTAGGACGCTTTTATAGTAACAAAAAATACGTTTTCGAAGTCTGATCTTCCCTTATGAAAATCTCATATAACAGTTTAGCAGTGTTCTCAGGGCAATCAGCCGAAGAAAAAAGGAAAATTAGGCATTCATCAGCAAGCCTTCTGTTAAATATTAAACAGAAAACAAATACTTGTCTTCAATATTATGCTGACATAAATGAAGAAGAATCTGTTCCACTACTTTCTGCATTTTACATTCATGCAATGGTTTATACTTTTCACTACACATTTCATGAGTTAAAAGTCTAGTCAAAGTCCACATTGCTTTTTTCCTCACAGAAATCTGGAAGAATTAACAATCAGTTACTACTTTCTTGTCTCTTGTTTCTAGGAAGAGCATTTCTAGTAATTGAGAGTTAGGATCATCCATTGATTGTTTAATAATAACTCCGACAGAGGTGATGACCTCTAATCTGACCGACTCGTCATCATGTAAAGTACAAATCTCATCTACGAGAATCACATCTATTCCTACCTGTCAAACACATCCTTAGGGTTTCATCATTCTGGTAGAGTTTCATTCCTGCTTCAATGCAGGCTTTACAGACATCAACAGAGTCAGATTTAAAACTATCCACTAAAATAGCCACAAAGTACCACGACAAAAAAGTCTTCCACAGGGAAGTGTATTGGGCCAATGGGGGGCCGTCCTGCAAATTCTTCGAAAAGTAATCGCCAATGAATCTGATAAACTGTACTTTCTCAGCATCCGCGCACGTATTCTAATATTTAAGAACAAAATACCAATTTAAAATCAAGATGGAGTAAAGCAAGCTGAACAAAACTGAAAGAAATAATACTAAGTTCTTGGATGACGGAATATATACAGATCAGTGGTTTGCTTTTAAACATGAGACTCTTACAGTACTAAGATTGATTCAAATTGAAAACATTTTGTAGAGAAAAGCATATCGAGTCGTGGGATCTTATAAGGATTTCAACTAGAAGGTCGTGGTGTTCATTATTTAGCTTAAAGTAAAGTTAATGAGAAAACTTTAAACGGGGTTGTTATCCACACAAGAAACTGGTCAAAGATGGGATCAAGGTCACGAGAGTCAGAAATGAGATAGGAAAGAGAATTTATCAAATATTCACTCACATCAGAATTTAGCTTACTAAATGGATAAAATAAATGTAAAACCATTTCAGACCGATTACTCTACGAAATAGGGCAAAAATAAAATCATTTGGATTTTCGAATATGCACACTATATTGAAGATATTAATGTAAGATACATTCTGTAAAAATAACAAAAAACTCAGAAACATGTAAAAAACACTCGCATAAGGTGATATCAACGCCATTCCCCTCATCAAGGGACTTTATATTATCGATAAATAAATGTACGCATTTCTGAGTTAATACTAAAATAAAACCTCTGTTGTTGACTGATCTATGAAAGGAGATTGAGGAACAGTGAGACGGAACCCTTCAGAGAGAAGAGTACAGAGAAGAGATCTTATTCTTATGGAAGAAGATGATGAAAAGGTAGTCAAAAGGTGAGTGAATATGCTAGAGGTTTGACTTGGGAGAGCTGAATCCAAGTCTTTTATAATTTGATAATATTCCTATAAATAAGCGAAATTTGATTTACTTTTAGTTTCAATACAATTTCTTTAAATGGTGATTCTTTTGATAAAAATTTTAATTCTTCTAAGATCATCACAACAATCACAAATCGAATACTACAAGCCCGCTTTTTATTCATATTTTCTTGAATTTATTTTTAACTTATTTTATAATTTATTAATTATGCAGTTGATAAAAACAAAACTAAATTTTAAATGGATGACTTGACAATCGGCCGCGTGGAGAAATAATGTTAGCGTGGCCTCAGGTAGTTCACCTTATGTGGTGGCGCTCAATGAGGAAATACACCGAATAGAACCATTTTATTTTTCCCGTCCAGTCGACTCGTATGCCTAGATGGTATATCTCAACTCGAAACGTGAGGCGTTGCTTGCTCTTCTGGAAACTCTTCCTTTCTTGACAATTGAACAAAACATGGGACGAAAACCCCCATTACAATGCAGCTTATAAAAACAAAGATATTGAAACTATGGAGTATTTTGTTTGAACACAAGATCACCTTATTCAAGAGTCAAAACTTTCTACAAGGAGTGTAGCCCCATTATTTCCTTCATACACCGTAATTAGAAAAGACAGATTTGGAAGTTTAGGGTAATATCATTAAGAATGGTTTGACCTACTTTGATGTGAGCACATGAGTGGACAATATAATATTAACATGGCAGAAATTATAAACAAATATCGTTAATGGTTAATGTTATTTCATTTTGACCAACTTATACATTCCTACGCCAAGATTCTTTTTTAGAAACTATGTCCAATTCTTCCCCTTACTTTTTTTCACAACATTTGAAAGACGTTCTAGCAAGGGGCTTCCGGAAACTCAACTTCAACAAAACCTTTCTAAAGTCCATGACCCATTCGTCACAGGAATGCTCTGCCGTCTTATACCATTAGTCTTAAAGCCGACGGTGGAGTATGTCTGCGCTTCCCGGGATTACAGAATTTCAAACTTTTACTAGATAAATTCCCTAAGAGCAAAAATGGTCCGCATTGCCAATCTCTGTGCTCAATTATTCCCCATTTACTTGACAACAAGGTAATACGGAATAATGGTTCCGGCTTCATCACTCTCTGCGGCTCAGAATCCGATCGCTTCTACCAATCAGCGATAGAAACCGCCGGTACACGTAAATTGGGGAAAAATCCCACATCTCTCCAAATTATCATGAAAAAGGAATTCTGTGGATTCAGAAAAGCTGTGGGTACTATAGAGGTGCACAGCAAAAAGGACTTGATCCTGTTAAGGTCTACCGGGATTACTTAATTAGATGGTTTACCTCCTTCTTTCTTAGTGCTCCCTTTATCTGGATTAGATAATAATAATCGGCCGCGTGGTGCCATGTGGCTACTTGATTGAAAATTTCTCTTCCTTCTGGTGGCGTCATTGGATCCACCTCACTCAGTAGACGCCAAATGCCTTGCCGGAATTCAAAATGATAAATCTATTTATTCCATCGGGAAACAATTTTTCTCCCTGACGACGAGTTCTGAAATCGATCTCAGCTTCCCGGACAACGTTTCCTGGATCACTTTGATTGAGTGAAGGTTCTGCTGGAGTACGTCAGGATCAATAAATTAGTTTGATTTACTCTTGGTCTTTAGAATAATTTGATAGTTAATTTAACATTTCAGCAGCACTATAACTTCTGATGTTTCTCAGAGGTCATGTAAAGTGCCTCGAAAGAACACCATTCACCCCACTCAATCGGAGACAATCCTCTTCTGGCGATATGTTCGAGTCTGGTGTAACCTAGTGGAATCACGTTATTGGTTGATTTGGTTTCATTGTGATCTTTGGATTTTTTCATTTACTTAACATGGCGTCATGTACTTTATTAGTTGTAAAGCTCTTGATGCTCTCAAAGTCAATATAATGTATTTATTAAAAAAATCATTAGTGCCAATTAGAGTTCATTTATCCTGGTGACGACTGAACGTAGCTCTTAAATCTTCTGGCTGAACGTAACTCTGATGACATCGGATCTGAAGGTCGTGGGTTCGAATCCGAAAGATGGATCACAAACGTGGTATTGAGTGTGCATGACGTGTGTATTGGATTGACAGCTTATTCTGACTGCATAAATTCCGAATCTGTCAAACGGAAGAAACTAAAGAAATGCTCGACCCTTGGAGATCGTTCAGTTTTGTCAAAATCACCGTCGAATCTCTCAAGCGGTTTGAAGAATCCCCTCTTTTTCGCAAGTTTTCTTAATTCATCGAAATCGTCGGCCGTTTTTAGTTTTCTGTCGAGGTCTTTTAATTCTTGATATAACAGAGGGCAGAGTTGTAACGGGCCTTTAAATAATTTTTTTTGCTCCATGAGATATTCCTCCATCAAACGATTTGCTGGTACGCCCAAGTCTATTCACATTTTGTAACCAATTCTCCACCACCTCAATCGTTGTATTTCCATCAATAGTGGTTCGGTAGCTGAGTTGGTCCCACTTTGAAAATATATATTCTTCGCGGTTGATAACTCGGTACTGGTACATTATAGTACCCCCAAAGCACTTATAGTACTCCCTAAGCAATTTTTCTCATACTTTAGTTAAAGCACATTCGCGTTACCAATGAACACTTTATGGTTTCGCTTGTGCCATGTTTTTTGATTATCCTTTCCGCTAGTTTTTCCATCCTTTTCGTTGTAGTCCTCGTTTCCTGATTTCGTCCATATCGTCCGCATCTATCAGTCGGCACCCGATCATTGCGCAATCCTCCGCGAGTGTCCTTGAAAGACAAGTTCTTGGACGTCCTCTAAATGCAGGAGATACAGATAACCGAAAAATTCTTCCATGGCAGCATTGCATGGAGTCTGTTCATCCATCCGTAGAATATGTCCAGAAAAGCGCCAGCGGGTTTCAAGTACGTTCAGGCCTATTGGTCCACAATCAGTCAGTATAATTTATTGTTTGAAATTTTCTTTGGCCAAGAGTATTCAAGGAGTTTTCTTAGTTGGCCTCTGTGAAAAGAGTTAAGTTGTTCCATATCTTTATTTGATGTTCCCCAAGTACCTGAGTTGTACATGAGGACTGGTCGGACAAATCCATAAACGTAATCGCAGAGGAACACGAAGGATATAAGTATTTGGGTGTTACCGAAACTCTAAAGTCCCTTATAATGCCTGAGACAAAGCGACAAATAACTGAAGGCATCCGTAAAAGAGCAGCGTTATTTTGTAAGACGTCTCTAAATACAAGGAATTTGTTCCTAGCATTAAATGAGTATGCTGTCTCGCTGCTAAACTACTACATAGGTGTTGTGGAGTTTGAGCCCAAAGAGTATGATGAGATGGATGTTGTGATCCGTTGAGTACTCAGAGAGAACCATGTCCATGTGCTGGCAGCCAATAAGGAGAGACTATATTTACTCCGTGATAAATTCGGCCGTGGACTGTGTGGAGTAGTCCAACTAAGTGAGCGCATCCTAATGCGAATGCACGACACCCTGATAGCTGGGTCAAGTGTGTCTGCTAGGAAGCACGCCATAATAACGACCGAGAAAACACGGGCAACCCACCTAGGCACTATCAGACCTTTTTTGTCTGCTAAGTATGGTGTTGATGATGGTGGGCTAGTAAATGTGAAGGCGTTGATCGAATTACAATATAATAATTTGATGGAAAAGATCAACTTAAAAAGCCTTCATAAGGTCCTCTTCAGAGCATTGGACAACCCACATGTCGACCTTAAGTCGTCGACAATATGGCTAAAATACGGTGACAACTCACCTCGATCGGAGGCGTTGTACACGTATATGCAAGACCGCAATATTTTTTGGGGTCGATCAACAAATACATGTCCCCACTGTAAGTCAAGGAGCATGTCGGTTGATCATTTAGCCACTCGATGTGGATCCATGCTCTGCCACGACTATGTGTGGAGGCACAACGAGGTAGTAAGGAGTCTTCATCTTCTACTATGCAATAAGTATGGTATTCGCCACACCAGAAAGTTGCGGACTCATAAGGTGCAATCTGTAGTAGAGAACACCAGGGTCCAAATTAAGGTAGACAGTGTTATCCGTACCTCGGTGCTAGTCAAGCACAATAAACCGGACATTGTGGTACACGATAAGGAGTCTGGCCAAGTCCTTATCATAGAGGTTGGCATCACGTCTCAAGACCGTTTGCAGACTGTGGAGGTGGAGAAAAAAAGGAAGTATGACTTACTTGCAAACGAGATGGGGCAGATGCTTGGTTGCAAGGTCCTCGTTATTCCAATAGTAATGACGTGGGAAGGAATTGCAACAAAGTACCACAAGGGTTATCTGAAGCAGTTGGGGTAGATAGGAAGCTCCAGGCCTATCTACAGTCCACTGTATTAAAGTGGACCCTAGAGAGCCTGACACTGGAGTATAGGAGGCAGAGCCCTGAGATGCCATATGGGCAGAGGGTTCAATTGGACAAGGCGCTCTCGGAGTTGTTTCAGAAACCAGAATCGGACCTCCCTGAGGAGGCTGGCGAACAGGCAGGGGAGGAAGGTTGTTGATTATTAAATATATTAACTTTTTTTATTGTTGGTTAAATAAAGTTCAATTTTATTCTCAATTTAAACTTGTAAAATATATATAAGAAGGAATCAAAGACAAATGTTGTTTTAAAGACTATTTATTGAAAATGTACATTACATAATTTTCCAGATTTCGTGTACAAAAGTTTCTGTTTGTCTTCAAAAAACTCTTGAATTGCAAAAAAACATTTTTCGACAGATGCCGAGGATGACTGAATAATCTTCAGGAGAGACATTTTTACATTCCATATTAATAATTTTAGTTAGGTTGAATTGCAAAAAAACATTTTTTGACAGATGCCGAGGATGACTGAATAATCTTCAGGAGAGACATTTTTACATTCCATATTAATAATTTTAGTTAGGTCGCTTTCCAAAATTCTCTTCTCCAAATATTGTTTGATCCCTGTTTCATCTTTCCCAAAATCTATTGCACTAAGCGTCGAATATGCGTACTCTATTGTACACTCGTTACTTTCAAATTGTAATATTTTTTCTGTGATAAATTACTATATAAGAACAACCTGGAGTATGTGAATAGTTATGCGAAATAGCGCATAAACTCTGTACTATTTTTTCACTTTTTTCTCCATAATCCACCGGACATTTGCTATATGGTCACCTGAATCCTGCTTGGACATCCGGTAGAATCATTTCGGCATTTGGCATTAGACGATGTTGTATTATCTTTAGAAGTATTTTGTTGACGTGGGGAATTAAGACTGTTGTACGATAGTTTGAACAGTCTCTGCTATCCCCTTTTTTTGGTATTGGAATAAATATAGATCTTTTCCACTCGCGTAGCCAAATACAAGTTTCCCAAATTTTTTTTACATAGATTGGTGATAGCTGTCACCGATATAGCCTTCAACGATTAGCTTAAGATGTAGTCAATCCCTGGTGCCTTGTTCTTCGTTAGTTGCCGTGTAGCCCACACGCATTCCTCCTCAAGGATTTTATGCCCCTCACCAGACGTTGCTTCATCAACATATATGGGTGGGCACACAGTTTCTGAATATAGCCGTTCCGTACATTCTCTCCAACGATTTCGGAAGTTCTGTTGGCTTAGCAATTCTACACCATCCTTGTCCTCGATTTTACCCATCATTTTCGTAAAGGAGGCTTATAATCTTTTTAGTTGTAAATACGCATTCCTAGTGTGACCGCTCTTATATTCATTTTCCATTTTTTGCTGGGTAACCTCCAGTAGTCTTCTTTATCCCTCCTGGCTGTTTTTTTGAATTCAGAGTTAAGTTTTCTTATCTCGTCTATATTCCTAGAGACTTTAGCAGCTTTACGAGCCTCAGTAATGTTTAGGGTGTTGACAGAGAGCTACTCAGAGCACTTGGTCGGCGTTTTGTGCTTGACATGTTTTATTGCACCGTTCCTGATAACCAACTGCATATCATTCCATAATTCATTAGGTATCCTGCCGTTCAAATTTAGTAATCCAATATTGTGGTTAATTGCGTATGCTGGTGGTATGTTTGAGACATCGAATTTCTTTACTCGGGGGTATTCCAAGTGTTACTGAATTTCGTCCTAATTTTTGCAACAAGTAGCTGATGGTCTGTTCCACAGTCTGCCCCTGGATATGTTTTGACGGCTGTTATAGAGCTTTTCCAACGTTTGGCGCACAAAATATAATCAATCTGGTTCCTAGATATTCCATTTGGCGACGTCCAAGTGTATAATCGTCGTTTATGCTGTTTGAACCATGTGTTATGTGGCATACACCAAACTTTTGAGTTGAAATCCCCCATTATGTAGGTTATGTCCTTTTTGGATATTAGTTTTAGTGCCTCTTGAAATTCATAATAAAATTGGTGGATAGATGTTGGGGAATATACTTGCATGACCGTAATATTCAATGGTCGCCCACGGACGTGGATTAGTATTATCTGATCATTAAATGTTCTATGACTTTCAATCGCACGTGCAACCTTTTTTGAAGCAATAAGGCCACTCCATTTCTCTTCGCATTAAAGTCATCAGAATAATATATTACGAAATCATCAGAACGAAAAAAATTACTGTCGATCCAGTGAAGTTCGCTTACTCCAGGCAGGTCAATATCAAGCCTTCTCTTCCCTTCGCTTAAGCCTCTTACATTCCATGTTGCAAACTTGTGAGATTCTGTGTGATGAAGATTCGAAATTTGATGTTTTGCAGTAACGTTGCTTCCAATTAAATCGTAGTAGAGTTTGCTCAAAAGATATCTTGGCATTTAAATACAGGGTAGGTTGCTATGTCTTTCCTCATAAACAGCTCTTATATTGGGATAAGTTTCAGAGAATGTTTTTAAACCACAACAAACACTCTAACCCTAAAGTTGGGTGAGGGACATTTGTCCCCCTCTCTCTTTACGAAGGAAAAATAAAATTTTTAAGGGGGACCGATATCAAGATAGTTTTTTTGGTCCTTCGCAACGCCAGTCTCACGGTGATTCAGATTTATATGTGGAGCAAGTTGTTTCTAGCACTTAAACAAATTTATTAAAGCTAAAAAAATTATTAATTTTAGCAAAATAAGAAGAATTACTTATGGGGTTAACTTGTTGTCCCGAATAGACTACATGATATTAAATATTTTTATTTAATCCAAAAAATATTTATACATTAAATATATTTTAAAAATATTTAAATAAAAATATACTTGTAAAATATTCACGGGGAAATTTTAAAATTTAGTGTGATTAGCTGTCTATGAACAATTTTTTCACACATATAAAGAACTTGGTGAAGAAAGTGAAAAATTATCATCCCAGCAGACCTTGTCTACTAAAAACAAGGAAAGTATTTAGAAGGGTCTACAACAAGACATTTGGGAGTAATCTATTACTAACTAATATAATTTCTTACGGTACCATACAATGTTTTAGTGATTTTGTAATTCAACATTATTTTACTGACAGCTTTGATGTCCACCGAAGCAGTTGAAATTACAATTATTTTTAGAAAATATGTTTATCATTGGTTCTTTGTTGGGTTTTATTTCCCATTATTGGTATTTGGCTCTCGATTTTAAGTTTCCTACATCAAATCTGAAAAATGTGTTCAAAAAGATTATGTATGATCAGCTTTTCGCTTCTCCTGTTATGAACGCTGTCTTTTTCCTTGGTTTTAATTTTTAAAAAATATAGGAATTGGTTTATTAGAAACAAAACTGTTGAAAAATATAATTTCGGAATTGAAGACAAAGTTATTTACAATTATAATTGTATGTGTTATACTAATGTATAGGCAGACTATATATTTTGGCCTCCTCTCCAATTTATTAATTTTTATTTTCTTCCGATCCAGTTTAGGATAATCTTTATTGCCATTGTCATGTCATTTTGGGATGCATTTCTATCATATATTAAGTTTCATTACTGATATTTATACAAACTCTTGTTTATTCACTTTTTGTCTCATCACTTATATTGAAATCTTAGATATCCGAGTCTTGTGGTTAATTAGTCTGTTATTCGTTTGCTTTTGTTAACCAATATGGTCATATTCCACTAAGTTATAGTTCAATCTGTGAGAATTCAAGTTTTGATGTCACAATATTCAGCTTATGTTAACTATCAATGGGGATTACTCACACCAAGTTATAGTTCAATCTGTGATAATTCAAGTTTTGATGTCACAATATTCAGCTTATGGTAACTATTAATGGGGATTACTCACAATAGTGTCAACAGTGGAAAATAAATATCAATGTTATTCCTTATGGGATGACATCGTGACTACGGTTCACAGGGGTCACTTGTAAGCAAATAGAAATTTGATGGTCGATCGCAAACTACTGTGGAAGATAGTTAAATTATCGAACAAACTATTGATTATTATTTTTCCCATAATAACTTAATTACTATGTCAAATGGAATATTAATTGTACAAAAATAATTTTTATGACAAAAACTAAAAGCAATAAAGGGTGCTTATTTAGATAACAACCCCCATTACTACAACAGTCAAGAGATTCATGATACTTGTAGTGATATATGTGAGCAAAGGAAACAAGTTTTAACTCCATTCTCAGGATGCGTCTGAATAGTCTCCAACGATCTTGAATATCTTTAGACTTATTGGCTTACATTCGTATTGCTTGTGAATTGAAATCCTAGTCGACCAACCTAATTTTCTCATATGATTTGTGTGGAAAACGTCCAGTCAGTCAATTTTGATGTGGTTCAAGTTTTATAAGTTTGACAAACGAGATGTCCAATTTTATTTTTAGATTGATGCTGATAGCTTGTGATTTTAACCATAAATTCTTTAGTTTATGCTTAGCAGTTGAAAAAGTTTGTCTTACCTTTATTTAACAAACAATAAAAAAGTTAATATATTTAATCAACAACCTTCCTCGCCTGCCTGTTCGCCAGCCTCNCTTGTGAATTGAAATCCTAGTCGACCAACCTAATTTTCTCATATGATTTTTGTGGAAAGAGTCCAGTCAGTCAATTTTGATGTGGTTCAAGTTTTATAAGTTTGACAAACGAGATGTACAATTTTATTCTTAGAATGATGTTGATAGCTTGTGGTTTTAACCATAAATTCTATAGTTTATGCTTAGCAGTTGAAAAAGTTTGTCTTACCTTTATTTAACAAACAATAAAAAAGTTAATATATTTAATCAACAACCTTCCTCGCCTGCCTGTTCGCCAGCCTCCTCAGGCAGGTTCGATTCTGGTTGCTGAAACAACTCCGAGAGCGCCTAGTCCAATTGAACCCTCTGCCCATATGGCATCTCAGGGCTCTGCCTCCTATACTCAAAGACAGTTTGTGTTAAAATATTATTTTGATAAAAAATAATATTTTTTTTAAATAAATTTTTTTATCAAATTCCCAAATTGGCCACAAATAGTTCAGGAACAATTTTGGGCAAATTTGATGAACCTTACTGTAAACTGATTTTCCAAACAAATATCCTAATCTGTGGACGAGAGCCCAATTTTTTAATGGTTTTCGATCAACCTATTTGGTGGAATNTGATTTTTAAAAACTAAAAAAATTCTTTAAAATTTATAATAATGAAAACGCAATTTATAATAATGAAAACAAAATTTATATTAATGAAAACGCAATTTATGATAATGAAAACGCAATTTAAAATAATGAAATACCCTGTAAAATTCTACACGAAATTTTCAAATAAGGAACACAGGAAGTCTGATACACTCATCACATAGAAAACTGAAAAAGTGTCAGAACCGCTCTTCTCGGAGAGATGTAAGGGGTACATTACATTCCGCAAAACAAAATACTTTCACGGATCGGACAACATTTTGTCTATTCTATTGAAAAATCTTGGAGACGGGGGAGTCACCTTCTTAATGTCGATTTTCAACTATTCGATTAACAAAAATGTGATACCCTTATTATGGAAACAGGCAATAATACGGCCAATACTGAAACTTGGAAGACCAAGAGATGATCCAGCGTCTTTTAGAGCGGTGTCACTACTATGTTCCATATCTAAAATCCTGAAGAGGCTTGTGCTCGGAGAATAAAAGAATTTTTACCAGAGAGGGCTTTTCAATATGGATTCAAAAATGAGATATCCACGTCCACATACAAACATTGACCAACTTCATTCGAGTTGGATTTTCAAACAAGCCGAGACACTTAAAAACAGTGCTCTGCTCGACCGAGATACACAAAGCGTTTGACTCAGTCTAGAGCAGGCATGCTCACGATCATATAATTCATGACTCCATTTTCGATATTTTTTAAATTTGTTGTATACTGTGGTTCCACAAGTTTAACAACAATAAAACAATTTACTAAATATAGACAATATTTGTTAGTATTTAATTTTTTTAAAGACAATTTTTTAACAAAGAAACAAATGTTAGTTGAGGAAGCCGGCTGCGTGGATCGCGGACGAGTTCCCTCGGAGTATGGCCATTCCAATCTTTTGTCTAAGCCATAACCCTTCTCGTTGATCCCTTTTCTTTCTGGCAAGCATTCCTTTGAGTTCGCGCAAGAACTCAGCCGTCATTGGATCAACGGCTCCCGATGACTCGACCGCAACAGGAGTCCCCGAGGCAATAATATTTCTTGATTTTTAGGTTTTCCGCGGTCGAAGCGGTTGCTCCAGGTGTCTGAACCGACTTGAAAAGATTCGTGCTTGCTGTAAGTCTTCTGAAATAGTTCCCGACCGCAATGTGGCGGATTCCCTCACTGGGTTTTTTAAAGCAAGTAGCCTTGAGGAGAAGATGTCGCTGTTAACCATTTTTCTGATTAGGTCCGTAATTGATTTGACAAGACAGCATCCAGCTTCAGAGATGTAAGTGGACGTAAAATCCTTAATATGACCAGGACGTAACCCTTCCAAGCCTCCGCCGCTGCTAGCGACGCACTTCGGATTCGGTAATGATTATCTTCGAGGTTCCTTCAGGATTCAAAAACTTTTCATAGTCAGTCGGTGTGCTTCAGTATTAAGGTATTCAGGACCTCGGGGGTTCAAGAGAATACTGTGTAATCGGACGTGATAACCCGTAAGGCTGTCCGCACGTAGTCCTCCAGAAGTTTTCGACTTACTCTCTTCTTTAGTTTGTTGGGGACATCTTTGGTGTATGCTCCTCTGGCTACGACCTCATTGACAATAAGTGGCTGTTAAGTATTGCGTGTATGTTATGACTGATAAAATTCATTATGTTTCGTTTCAGTTTCTCGTTGAGTCGGGAGTTTGTTTCTTTATTATTGTCCTCAGATTTCATTGTAGGTATTCCGAGTGCGACAGGTGCAAAGCATATAAGTTTTAGCCAAAATTCCCAACTGTCAGAAAACAGTGCGTGATCAATGGCATCTGCAAAAATACGTTGCTACGGCAATTCGTACTCTTTTGGGGATTTTTACTGGGATCTTCCTGGCTTTCCGGAGGTTCGAGATCTTCAAGAGAGTGTGGTCAGTATGTGGCAATGTAAAGTTTGGCTAAGCTATTTCTCCCGTCTGGGGACTTCCTTTCCAATACAAGAGGAACATAGCCAACTCGACAGCGTCTCGGCGCAAGCTTTACTCATTTTTATACAGCCCAAANCGAGATCTTCAAGAGAGTGTGGTCAGTATGTGGCAGTGTAAAGTTTTGCTGAGCTATTTCTCCCGCCTGGGGACCTCCTTTCCAATACAAGAGGAACATAGCCAACTCGACAGCGTCTCGGCGCAAGCTTTACTCATTTTTATGCAGCCCAAATGGACGAATGATTCACATGACGTGCAGTTAATTCCAAATTTCCTGATATTCGATTGTCCACATAAGAGAAATTCCTGAGTTATTCCTACTGGCTTTGTTCCACGTACTTCGTCTACTTTTCGTTCTTTATTTTCCGTCTGAGATTTCCGTTGATCACACCACACGTTTTATTTTGATACTTTGAAATTAAATTAATATTTGAAAAAAACATACGAAACAATTTATATTCCCATTACTAACTTAGTTATATCCGGCTCAATATTTGAGAATGATAATCGTAGATCACCTTTATTGACAAGTCTATTCCTCGTATTTGTAAGTAATACTACTTTACTGAAGCCACATTCCACCAAATAGGTTGATCCAAAACCATTAAAAAATTGGGCTCTCATCCACAGATTAGGATATTTGTTTGGAAAATCAGTTTACAGTAAGGTTCATCAAATTTGCACAAAATTGTTCCTGAACTATTTGTGGCCAATTTGGGAATTTGATAAAAAAATTTATTTAAAAAAATATTATTTTTTATCAAAATAATATTTTAACACAAACTGTCTTTGAGTATAGGAGGCAGAGCCCTGAGATGCCATATGGGCAGAGGGTTCAATTGGACATGGCGCTCTCGGAGTTGTTTCAGCAACCAGAGTCGAACCTGCCTGAGGAGGCTGGCGAACAGGCAGGCATAGGAGGCAGAGCCCTGAGATGCCATATGGGCAGAGGGTTCAATTAGACAAGGCGCTCTCGGAGTTGTTTCAGCAACCAGAGTCGAACCTGCCTGAGGAGGCTGGCGAACAGGCAGGGGAGGAAGGTTGTTGATTATTAAATATATTAACTTTTTTATTGTTTGTTAAATAAAGTGGGGTCTATTAACACAAACTTTCTTTTATTTTTTTAAAATTTATTTTGAGTGTATGAAGATCATTGATTTTAGATATTATTTTTTATTTTATGTTCAATCAGATATAGTGCATTTGAAATCTCACTTTTGTTTTAAGTTCTAGTACTTCCATCAATTATTTCGTCTTCTTTTTCAGAATTCACCAATCAGTCTATTATAAAGCCCTGTCTCGTCCATATTGTAAATTCCGTCTTCTTTATAATGTTTGGAATTACTACAAATCCTTCTCGTTTGCCAGTTATCATTTCTCCATGTAATTTATACATTCTAAAACCATGTCTTTTTTGAATCTTGTAAGAAATCCTTTTGAATTTTTGAAATCACTAATTGATAACTTTTCGGCAATATTTTGTGCTTTATTTGATATTCGTCCGTCATTTAACAAAGCACATAAAGGAAACTAAAAACACCCTTAGATTCCATCAAATCCATCCATTCAACAAGCTTAGTATCAAGCTCAGGAACTTTTATGCTTAAGTATACAGCCAACGCTATGGACGGTGACATTATATATTAATTTTCACCAGGTTTTTTGTTAAAAATCTTTTTTTCTGTGGCTCCGCAAGGGGGCCACTGGCTCCCCTTTGGGCATGGCTGTTCTAGAGTAAGATACTATCGAGAAAAATATTTCAATCGGAGATCCCAGGGAAGCTCAAGCTTTGGATTACCAACTTCATAAGTAAGCGAAGGGGACGTGTATACCTCGAAGGACTGAAATCCATCTCACGTATCCTACCAAACGGAGTCCATCAAGGATCTCCTTTATCTCCTGCTTGTTTAACTTCTCTCTGGCCGATCTCCCGGCTCTTGAATATGATGATGTTCTACTCTCTTATGCTGATGATGTTGAATTGGCTTCGCGAGATCGGGATATCCAGAAGGCCACAGAAAGAATAAAAGTTAACCTGGACCTGCTTAATGTCTGGATAATGGAAAACCAGCTCATAATGAATGCAGAGAAGTCGTCTACGTACCTTTTTATTTCTGACAAAAGATTGGAAATGAAGACAGTCACCTTGAAGTTAAACAAGGTTGGGATCCCTTTCAACAGATGTCAAATGATCTGACAATTGATATGCATCTCTGTTTGACACATAAAAAACATTTTTTTTAAATGCGGAAACTGAATGTATTGAAAAGTTTATCGGGAATATGGAAGAGTGGAACTCTTTCGGTTCTGATGAACGTGTATAAATATTACATCGAGCCATGTTTCTCATTTGCATGCGACTCGTGGGGACTGTCCATATCTTGGAAAAATATGAGGAAAATCGAAGAAATGCATGAGGGCTTACAAAGTAACGGAGCGTTGGATTTGTAGAGATTACCGAGCCCGACCGACGTTTCTGGAGACCCTTATCAGACTAGACTCCAGATCACGGGAATGTGGCCATGAAAAATCAGTCAGCCATCCTGTATGTTCATGCGCGGACACAAAGGAAGAATAACGGGCAAAGATGAAGTCGTTGTTAAATTGCATCGGGATCACGTGATAACTAGTTTGTTTTTACCGTAGTCTTGGGTTGTTAAATAAATAAATTTAGAGACTGTCTCGACCAAAGTCCATTGCGGGGTTTATATATCTTCGAGGAGATCCTTAGTCGGATATTGGAGAGAAAAGCGCCCGTCATCTCTCACACGGCCCTGGAAGTCTCAATAGGAACGAAATGGTAGTTTTCCCTGAGTGATTCGTACTTTCAGATTTTC
>RDEW01000008.1:372390-406852 GCA_011109175.1 Dicyema japonicum
TTTATCAAATTCCCAAATTGGCCACAAATAGTTCAGGAACAATTTTGGGCAAATTTGATGGACCTTACTGTAAACTGATTTTCCAAACAAATATCCTAATCTGTCAAATTGGCCACAAATAGTTCAGGAACAATTTTGGGCAAATTTGATGGACCTTACTGTAAACTGATTTTCCAAACAAATATCCTAATCTGTGGACGAGAGCCCAATTTTTTAATGGTTTTCGATCAACCTATTTGGTGGAATCTGGCTTCAGTAAAGTAGTATTACTTACAAATACGAGGAATAGACTTGTTGTCAATAGATGTGATCTACGATTATCATTCTCAAATATTGAGCCGGATATAACTAAGTTAGTAATGGGAATATAAATTGTTTCGTATGTTTTTTTTCAAATATTAATTTGATTTCAAAGTATCAAAATAAAACGTGTTGTGTGATCAACGAAAATCTCAGAAGGAAAATAAAGAACGAAAAAAAGACAAAGTACGAGGAACAAAGGCAGTAAGAACAACTCAGGTATGTCTCTTATGTGGACAATCGAATATCAGGAAATTTGGAATTAACTGCACGTCATGTGAATCATTCGTCCATTTGGGCTGCATAAAAATGAGTACAGCTTGCGCCGAGACACTGTCGAGTTGGCTATGTTCCTCTTGTATTGGAAAGGAGGTCCCCAGGCGGGAGAAATAGCTCAGCCAAACTTTACATTGCCACATACTGACCACACTCTCTTGAAGATCTCGAAACTCCGGAAAGCCAGGAAGATCCCAGGAAAAACCCCCATAAGAGTACGAATTGCCGTAGCAACGTATTTTTGCAGATGCCATTGATCACGCACTGTCCTCTGACAGTTGGGAATCCTGGCTAAAACTTATATGCTTTGCACCTGTCGCACTCGGAATACCTACAATGAAATCTGAGGACAATAATAAAGAAACAAACTTCCGCCTCAACGAGAAACTGAAACGAAACATAATGAATTTTAGCAGACGTCTTACACAATAACGCTGCTCTTTTACGGATGCCTTCAGTAATTTGTCGCTTTGTCTCAGGCATTATAAGGGACTTTGGAGTTTCAGTAACACCCAGATACTTACATCCTTCGTGTTCCTCTAGGACTCTTACTAACTCGCTACATACTTGCGTGTTAGTTGCAGACTTTGAATAATTCAAATCTAGCCCTATACTCTCAAAGAATTCCCTGGCACAGACCCCCATGGAGTAGAGCTTTTCGGCTGTTCGAGCATACATCTTCAGGTCATCGATAAAAAGAAGGTGATTTGTACTGAAACAGACCCCNTAGGACTCTTACTAACTCGCTACATACTTGCGTGTTAGTTGCAGACTTTGAATAATTCAAATCTAGCCCTATACTCTCAAAGAATTCCCTGGCACAGACCCCCATGGAGTAGAGCTCTTCGGCTGTTCGATCATACATCTTCAGGTCATCGATAAAAAGAAGGTGATTTGTACTGAAACAAACCACCTCACAATAAACTGGTATTTACTCAAACCGGTCACTGAGGCAGCACTTGTTGATCAAATCCTGCTNACTTGCGTGTTAGTCGCAGACTTTGAATAATTCAAATCTAGCCCTATACTCTCAAAGAATTCCCTGGCACAGACCCCCATGGAGTAGAGCTCTTCAGCTGTTCGATCATACATCTTCAGGTCATCGATAAAAAGAAGGTGATTTGTACTGAAACAGACCACCTCACAATAAACTGGTATTTATCAAACCGGTCACTGAGGCAGCACTTGTTGATCAAATCCTGCTCTTTTCCCCCTGACAATTTCGCACAGTACCCAACTGATTCTCGGAGAAAATCCCATTTGCTTCTACAAAGCTCCTGACCTCATTAGCCACCAATTTGGTCATCAGTTTATACAGGGTTGGCATGCAGGTATTATTAGCTGACATTAGTGCGCTCCATTATTATAGAATTGGTCGGGTTTCTTTAAAGTCTTCAAGAAAGGAAACACATTTCGCCGTGTAACTTGAGCATCCGTGTTTCCGTTTGAATTTATCTAAAAATCCATTATAATTTTTGAAATTACTGGGTTTTAATTACAAAAATGTTGCATTGGTATTAAAGCATCATTCAATAAACCAGCTATAAAATTGATTTTTTCGATACCTTAAGATTCTAACTCCATTCTACGAACTTGTCTTCATGCTTCAGATATTTTGGTTTATATGAAACTTTACAAGACGGCTGATGTTTTTATAATGTGTCTTTCTTCAGTAAAGGATTATTGTTTTTTTCGAAAACAACTGCGAAAATCTTTAAGCTATGTGTTGCCACGAAACAGGATCATCTTAATAATTTACAATTTGATTAAAAAAATTTAGTTAGCACAACATACTTTTTGCAAATAAAATTAAAAAAATAGCTATACAAACAAATTTTATACATTAACCCTCAGTCTTGTTTGATAAAATTAATAATGAAGTTATTATTATTAACCCAGGCTTACAATCTTCGGCAAGCTCTCACAAACAGTCATAACTAATTAATCGGAGAAAGGAATCCAAGGGAGAGTAGGTCCGCCCTCTTCCATTTTCGTCGCACGTACTACCGTCGCGGACATCACTTAATTCTTTGGCGGAATAGTTTTCTTAATGTAATTTTCACTAGAGGACTTGGTCAATGATGAGGTTGGAAAGTCGGGTGTCTAAAAAGTTGTATAATTTTAATTAAAATATAAAAAAATATTTCAGTAATTTTAAAATGTTTTAAAATTAGATTACGTAGCTAAAGGGGTATTCATGTTGTTAAAATCTGGAAATCTCAAAATTCGATGGTATCATCGCATTTTAATAAATACTCTAAAATATGGGAAAGTCCCCAAACATTTGGCAGTAATAATGGACGGAAACAGACGTTTTGCTAGATTAAATAAACTTAAAACTTCAGATGGGCATAAACTGGGCTTCGAAACCCTTTCTTTAGTATATTTATTAAATTATTTATTTGGATTATTGAATGGTGCAGAGAAGTCGGTATTCCAGAGGTTTCTTTCTACGCTTTCAGCCTTGAAAATTTTAAACGGTCTTTAGAAGAATTGGATGATCTCTTTGATCTTTTCTGTGAAAAAATGAAGGATTTACTACGAGAAATATAAAAATTGATTTTATTAAGAAAACTTTTAAATGATTTGGAGGTCAAAATTAGATTCATTGGAGACCTTTCAAGACTTCCAGAAGACATCCAACAGCTCACTTCGTCTATTTCTAACCACACTCGGTCATTCAACAAGTAGTCATAGTTTCTTATAGATATTTACTCAATATTGCTATTGCCTACACATCTCGGGAGGAAATGAGATACGCTACTCAGTTGATTCTTGAAAGAGGAGCTAATGAAGTCGATGTGAAATCTTTTGATGAGTTTTTGTATACTGAAGGGTCTCCTCTTCCTGATATTTTAATGAGAACTTCAGGAGAACGAAGACTTAGCGATTTTATGACATGACAGGTTGGATTTGTTTTTAAATGAAGTGTGCTGAGAGTAAACTGCAATTTATTGATACTTTGTGGCCTAATTTTACTTTTTGGGGATTATTTATGGTTTTAATGAACTATCAACTTTGATTTTGATTTAATTTATATTTTTGTTTATAGGAGTTAATGTTCTAATGTACAAGAAAGTATCCGCCGAACTGGATGAAGACTATGAGGAATACAGGTTTCTGAGAGCGGATTGTAGGCATTATGGAATGGTCTTTGTGGTCCATCAAAGCAAAAGTATTGTAAAATCAATAACAGTATTTGAATAATTCAGATATGGATTAGTAATAAATTATCAACAATAATAAATGTTTCCCACCATAACTGCAATAAATATGAAATCTTATTCACTATGAAGGCACTTGCTTTCAAGCGATCACAAATCAGCTATTTTTTGTTTTAAATTTACCAAGGCGCAATTGCACAAACACATAAACATCATTGCACAAGAATCTCGGTTTAATTGTTGAACACAAATTCTGACATTCGGAAAAGATTTGTGGAAAGGATCAACAACCACATCTCGCGATTACCTGATATCCGTCAACCCGACCAAAGTTGGAACGGAATTACCGGCAGAATTAGAATTGCAACCTTGAGTTTATTAAAGGTTGTTTCAACAAGGTCCACNTCGGAAAAGATTTGTGGAAAGGATCAACAACCACATCTCGCGATTACCTGATATCCGTCAACCCGACCAAAGTTGGAACGGAATTACCGGCAGAATTAGAATTGCAACCTTGAGTTTATTAAAGGTTGTTTCAACAAGGTCAACATTCTATATAAAAAAATTAATGAGTTGTCAAGAATACAAAGGAACTTAAAACATGGAAACAAAAATGCTAAATGCAACCTTAAAAAAGAAGAGAAAGGAATACAGAGGAATATAAAGAAAATAGTAAAAAAACTTGAACTGATTAACATTGCCTTGGAACTAGAAAAATTATATAACGGTCCGAAAATGTTCAAGGCAGTTATGAATAAATCAAGTATATCCATAAACATTAAAGTAACGTACCGAGTATGAAACTGACTTAAAAGAAAATGCTATGTTATTGCTTCCCATTTCAAAAACAAATTCCACAACGAGCACCACCAAATTGAACAATTTACTGGCAATCCAAGGCCTCTAAATGACTCAATTCATACGAAAAGGTTCTTAGCGCAATCAACAAGCTAAAAATAACACTAGCTCAGGAATATTAATATTAAAATAACTCCCGAGAAAACAAAATTAATTAAGTCTCCCTTGTGCCGTATTCAGAATCATCCTTTCCATCAGCCTCGACCATGATCTTCTATTGCCCGCTAGTTCTCTTAGGTTCTAGGTCGTCTGCCGACGTTAGTCCCATACCAACCGCCAATAGATATTCATTCAAGATAGTTGGAATTGTCGTTTTTACCCTTCACGGAATCCGAGTAATGTGTGTGCGAATAGTCGTCCATTGTGACATTTGCGAAGACCTGGTCATTTAGACGTAACACGTGGCCAAAGAGGCTCCATCTTGAGTTGAAAATATCATCTGACAGCACGTCGGATTTGGATTTATTAAAAAGTTTTGCATTAGAGATATTCATAGGCCAGTTGATCTTTATTACCGATTTGAGCTGAACTCTCTGGAAGGAGTCAATACGGTCCATTTCCCGTTTAGGGATTCCCCAAGTCGCCGATTTGTAAATTAGTACCGGAATGACAAAAGCTTTGTATATTCTAAGCCTGGTGTTTAGTACTATCCTCTTCTTGTGCCCCCATATTAACGATATTTTTTTAGTGCACTCATAGGAAGGATTTCCTACAAGAAACATCTTTAGAGAGCCCAGGAATAGATGGAATAAACAGAGAATTCATAAAAAATTGTCAACATAACAAAATATTTGAAATGCGTATACCTTTACCACCGGGAGAAAGCCTTCTAATCCCAGTCCAGAAACCAGGGAAAAATCGGCCCTATCGAAAACCTCTGTCTAATTATACTACTAAACTCAATAAGGAAGATTTTATTAAAATTTATGCCTAAAATAAATAGTCTGGTGGTAGAATACTGCAATCAAAGCTGATTCAGGAGCGATCGATCAACTTCAGACATTGTATAGGCCCATCGACGAAGATGCGCTATAACACAAAAATACAAAAAAGAAATAAATATCATCTGAATCGACCCCTCAGAGAATTTGACACAGTAAACGTGAGAAAAGAACCTGAAAAGAATGTTCCCACTTCGAAGAAAAAGGTACCAGCCAAGTCAACTGAGATGTGTTCGTCCTGTCGGCTTGTCACAACTCGGAAGCATGGGATCTCCTGCTCTGCTTGTGGAGATTTCTTCCACCTCGGGTGTATCAAGCTATCACAAGCCGCAGCGAGCGTGCTTGGAATATGGCAGTGCCAGTCATGTCTCGGCCTATGCAGGGAGGTTCCCCGTACCACATGCCAATGTTAACTCTCCCGTTAATTACCCATCAACCACGAACTCTGAAACATTCCTACGTTCTTCACGGACTATCCCTGTGAGGATTAAGGCCAGTCGCCGCGGAGGGGCTTTCCAAAACGATCGAAGATGCCCTCCGGACTAACGCAATGCCAATGTTAACTCTCCCGTTAATTACCCATCAACCACGAACTCTGAAACATTCCTACGTTCTTCACGGACTATCCCTGTGAGGATTAAGGCCAGTCGCCGCGGAAGCGCTTTCCAAAACGATCGAAGATGCCCTCCGGACTAACGCAGTACATGATTGGATGCGCTTATTTAGTTTTGCGCCTTCCGCACTGGGACTTGATCGAGATGGTCACAGAAAGGAGTCTCTCGCTACCATCATGAGGACCAACATTCGTTCTTTTTTGGGAGGTATCCACATCCCCAGTCGTCCGATTCTCCTCGCAATACGGAATTTTGCCCCTAGTAGCAGTGGCGGGCTCGACGGAATGATACCTGGCTACCTGAAGGATCTAACCTCTTTGTCCGTAAGAGAACAGGGACTTCGTCTTACGAATTCAATTACTTCACTTATGAATCGGATCATATCTGGAGTTCTTCCCGAAGTTATCCTACATGTTCTGTTCTCCGCCAATTTGATAGCCTTTGATAAGAAGGGAGGCGGAGTACGACCAGTTGCGGTCGGGTTTGTCTACAGAAGACTGGCTACTAAAATTGCCTCCAGACATTCTATTCCACTCGTCACAAAATTCTTGAACCACCACTCAAGTAGGCGTCGGTATTCACTTGGGATGCGAGGCCGCTGTCCATTCAGTGAGGATATTCATAAACCACAGTATAGAAGATTCCCGGGGACATGTCCTGGTCAAACTGGACATCAAGAATGCCTTCAATAGTCTAAGGAGGGACAATATCCTGGAAACGTGTGTTGAGAGATTCTCCAATATTTTCGAATTTGAGAATCAGTNGTATTCGCTTGGGATGCGAGGCCGCTGTCTATTCAGTGAGGACATCAATAAACCGCAGTATAGAAAATTCCCGGGGACATGTCCTGGTCAAACTGGACATCAAGAATGCCTTCAATAGTCTAAGGAGGGACAATAACCTGGAAAAGTGTGTTGAAAGATGCTCCAATATTTTCGAATTTGTGAATCAGTCATATAGCATACCTTCATCCTTACTTTTCAGGGAATACCTAATCCATTCCTATTCTGGAGTCCAACAGGGAGATCCCCTTGGACCTCTATTGTTTTGTCTTGCAATAGAGAAAATCACCAAACTTCTGTGCTCGCCCCTCAACCTATAATATCTAGATGATGCAGTCCTCAGAGGACCCATGGATACTGTTTTCTGGGATTTTGAAGTGATAATTCCAGTGCTGTTGGAAGCTGGACTGGATTTAAATTAAACTAAATGCGAAATCTACAATTGCGGACTTTCAGAAGAGAAATATTCGAAAGCTTTGTTATGTTTCGGAAATTGACTGCCTGAAAGTATTTTTACAGACCATGAAGAACTTATATTTCTCGGATGCCCAATCACCATAAATGCAATGGGAAGAGCTATACGTGAAAAACGACTGTTACTCGAAGAGACTCTGAACCACTTTTGTCTACTTGACATGTATACAGCATNGGACTTTCAGAAAAGAAGTATTCGAAAGCTTTGTTATGTTTCGGAAATTTACTGCCTGAAAGTATTTTCACAGATCATGAAGAACTTATATTTCTCGGATGCCCAATCACCATAAATGCAATGGGAAGAGCTATACGTGAAAAACGACTGTTACTCGAAGAGACTCTGAACCACTTTTGTCTACTTGACATGTATACAGCATTATTCCTCCTGAAAAACAGTCTCAACGTACAGAGGCTTGCATATGTCCTGAGGACTGCTCCCTATTTCACCCAGTGTGATCAACTCGCACATATTAACGAGATCTTCCGTACGAAAGCGGAACGTATCTAAAACGTCCGGTTCGAGGATTACTAATGGAAGCAAGCTACGCTTCCAGTAAGACTCGGATGACTTGGAATTCGGAACCCTGTGGACCTTTCTCTCCCTTCATATCTATCATCGCTAGTGGCCTGTAACTCCCATGTCAAGAGGATTCTACACTCTCTACCTGAATTCTATATTGACAAAGACGCCGGCCATGCTCGTGAGGCTTGGAGCCGCACTTATCAGCTTTCCCTGCCTTCCTCGTTCTCTCACCTGGGCTTGGACGATGCTATAAGTTGGAATTCTTTACAAAAAAAGTGCAGGCAGATTTCCTAGACACATGGCCTTGAACAAAGTCGTTAGGCGAGGTTTGGACGCCGCTGGACACCCCTCCATGCTCGAACCTGTCGGTATTTGCAGGCGGGATGGGAAATGACCAGATGGGATGACAATCTTTCCTTTTGAAGCCGGGAAACCTCTTGTCTGGGACGTTACCTGCACCGACACATTTGCCTCTTGCAACCTACTCCAGAATGCCTCTGGAGCCTGTTCTGCCGCTGAGAAGGCCGAGAAGATGAAACGGGAAAAGTACGCGGTCCTACCCAAGGATTTTTTTGTTTGTTCCACTCGCCGCTGAGACGTCTGGTTCCCTTGCGCTTGCGACGCTGGAATTTTTAAGTCGTCTAGAAAATCGGATCGCTACACGAACAAAAGACCCCTGTGAGAGCTGCTGGTTATTTGAGAAAATTTAATTTATTTAACCTCAAGACCACCAAGAAAGATAAGCCAAAACTAATTAGGTGATCCAAGCCTCCAACAACATCTGAACTCTCTTCATTTGGTCTTCTGATGATCCAACCACATTCCGGAAGCGCCTTCTCTCCCTACCGCAAAGGAATTCAATCGGCGTGCACTTTTCTTATTTCCAACCGAAATTCCTCTGCATGGGGAACTTTTTCTCTGAGTGGGTTTCCCAGTTCCTTGCAGAAACATAGGAAACCCTGGCCATTCTTCAACGTTGCCTCATCAGAATCGAGGCCACCAATTGGGATGTCCGTGTGGTGCATAATTTTCCGCCTGAGGGAGTTCAAACGGTCCACTCTCGAAGAGTCGCTAGGCGAGTTTTGTAGCCGCGAGATTTGAGGAATACCCTCGCTATCCTTAGAGGGAATAGCCACGCAGTCAGGGCAGCCGCTATATAACCGTTTACTCTCTTTTTTTACATAAATAAATCATTTATGTAAAAAATTAACTATCATAAATGTCTATGCACCACACTACGGGCGAGTAATCAAAAACCTCGGTGAGCTCGAGGAATTCTATTTAGAACTATCAAGCACATATTAGAATAATGCGTCCTTGTCCCTTGTCTTTGTTGCGGGGGATATGAATTCAACGGCCGGAATGCAAATAGGACCCGAAAAATCCTCTATTGTACGACACGGGTGCGGAAGGAGAAATGTATCTGGAGCCTCTGTGAACTTTTGCGAGGCAAATACCGTATTCCTGTGCAACACGGCCTTCACACACTCAGCTCGCTACAAGACTACATGGCACGAACAAAGAAAAAACTCAGTCGGGAAGACCGTAAATATATACAATCAAATCGACTACATTATCTGCCGAAAGTCTGATAAACACCTGATAAATGATGCACGTTCTTACCAGGGGACAACAACTTACAGCGACCATAGGATTATTATTGCTGTACTGTCTATAATAAAGCCCTTGATGGGAAAAAAATATATTGAAAACGCGAAGACGGCGATACAAAGACCCAATATATATTTTCAGACAGAAAAATTGTGGTTAGAGCCCACCTGTAGGGCTAAAAATCACGAACAAATCGAGACTCTCATGGAGATAACCGTACCTGAATCATCAGTACGAACTCTGTGAGATCAACCAAAGCAGGTAATCTCCAAGTCAGCTGATATATGCCTTGGAGTTCCCAATCATCACGCTCTAAAATTAGATCACCACCCTAACGTGCCAGATATGGCAAAGCATTGCAGAGAGCTAAGGTTAAAAGCTACAAGCACTTCAGACGAGAGTATAAAAAAGAGCTTAAATTCAAAAAAGGGAACTAAAATAGGGAATCAAAAAGATGAACAACATTTACGGGAAATTATTACATCCCTATTAAAAGATGTGGAATGCCTAGAAGACAAATAAAAGACGGCTACTGCAGACAAAGAAAGGACAAAACATCCTTCACATCAAAGACAAAAAAGGAAAATTCGTGGGTAACCCAGAAAAAAAGCCGAATTGCACGTTACTTTGAAATGTTGCTGAATACAGACAATAAGGAATTTCCCTCTTTACATGGAGAACCGAGGGCATTATTGATTGTAATCACAGTGGAAGAAGTTGAATCATCTCTAAATAAACTGAAGAACAACAAGAGTGCTGGGTCAAACAACATAAGCCCTGAGCTTTTAAAATATGGGCCAAAAAACTTAGTGAAACAATTGTAAAAACCTAAATAACATCTTTAAAACTAATACCGATCTAGGACATGGAAATGGATTATTATTACTTATACAAAAACAGGACAAATCAAAAGGACTAGTAAAAAAATTCCGCCTGATCATACTTCTGAACTCGATATGCAAGGTGCTGGCAAACATGGCACTATGCCGGACCTATCAGCAAGTCAAAATGGGTTCCGTATATGGAGCCATAGATGGCGCTGTACAACGGACCGCAACTACAGTGTTGGGAATAGGTCTTTCCAGAGCTTTTGACTCAATAAACAGACAGAAACTGATGAATGTGCTTGAGCAAATATTGGATGAATCGTCGGTTAGGATAATCAGACTACTACTTGCGAATACAAGACTATCTGTGAGGACAGAAAGAGCAACTTCCCGTAGTTTCAAAACAACGATTGGGACACCCCAGGGTGATTCTCTCTCCCCTTTACTATCCACCATATGCCTTAAATCTGCACTCCGCGACCTCCGTAAATGCTATATAGGAGACATAGAAGAGACATCTTATGTGGATGATGTGAATTTCGTATAACGGGACCGCACTCCAACACATACTAGAAAATGCACTTGCGGAGCTTGAGAAATGGTCTCTCAGCGTAAATGTTAACAAAACTGAAATTACTGAAATCAAAATAGAATACGATATTACTCATGTAAGATGGAGACGTACTAGTAAGCTCGGCTCTCTACTATGAGACGCTGAAGATGTACTAAGGAGAAAAAAATGGCAAATGCGTCAATGGCTAAACTGAGGAAAGGATGGCTAAGAGCGAAAAGACTTGGAATTGACATCAGATGCAGGCTTTACAATGCCTTTGTGAAACCAATTCTACTGTACAACGCTGGGACATGTGGAAGTTCCTTTAACGAACTATTGAAACTGGATTCGTTCCATAGAAGACAAAAAGAATATTACTCAGAATGGAGTGGCCACGTAGAATATCAAGCAGTGGTATTTACAACAAGTGTATGTGTTCATACATCAGGAAGGATGCGATAGATGCTCGGTGGAGGCTATTTTGACATGTATTAAGAATGAACCCGGATGCACCCGTTAACAAAGCGATGGAAGATTATTTTGACAGTTGCGACAAACCCTCCCGTGGACGACCTAGATTGACACTTCCGACAGCCTTAAACAAAGATCTAAATCTTGTGAGAAAAAATCTAAAGACGGGGGACGACCTGGACGAATTGAGATCATTAGCATTCGACAGAGGAAGATGGAGGAGATTAACTCTAAATATTGTTTCTATGAGTGTTCCACATGCGGGGCTATAAACATTATGGCTTTCGTGAAAGTGCCATAATGGTAAATTTATCCCACTCAGGATCCCAAGGTCGGCGCATCTAACAGCTGCCTCCCGTCTTTAAAGCTAATCTCGAGAAAAGTCGATGACAATACTCAAGATGCCCGGATGCGCTTTCTTTACTATGAGCCTCTTGTCCTCGGATCACATTCAACCGAACTGAAAGAAGGGAACTTCAATTCAATCATCAAGAGAAATGCCTCTAAATACGGAACTGTTAACCAGGAGACTCCACTGGGAAGTCATTCGATTGGTGATCATTCGCCTTCATCGTCTAGGATCAAGAAAGACAAGTGGGATATACGCAAAGAAGTGAATAAGAAGGTAATGGTCAAGGACATTTGTGGTGCCCTGCCTACGCTTTCAAGCAATGATAAGGTTCTTTCACTAACTAAAGAAATCCTCGAGCTCATCATCCAAAAACAACCACTCGCCCACTCGGATCTACGCGAGACAGAAATTGGGAAGGACATTCTACATTGGCAACCACCACAGGTGCAGCAGTGCTGGCTTGGACGGCCTACGTCCGAGCCATATAACGGATTGGACGCTGAACCAGTACTATGCATGGCTCGGGAAGTCTGGACGTGACTGAGTGTTGGATTCCTGAAGAACGCTAATAAACAACGAGAATGGGACAAGTTTTTATGCTCCAAGATCATAGACAAGATAAAACCTGTGTTTGATCAGCATCGTTTGGCTTCGGCATCGACGAACGAGAGTGGAGCCTGCTCGAAGCACTTGGGACACTATTGGATGACGACGCGACGAGGATTCAGTCCGCCTCGGATGTGGAGGAATGGCCGACTTGAGAGGTCTTTGCCTTCTTTCTTGCCGGAGGAGTGCTGGAAAAAGTCCAAAGTACGCTGCAATCAACGAAGTTATTACTTGGGGGCTTGAGGCTGCTAGATTTCCTGTCAAATTAGAGCCGCTTGGACTTGCTCAAGCCAACCGAAGACCGGACGGAGCCACTCTATTCCTATGGGAAAGTGATAAATATCTTGCCTGGGATGCCACCTGTGTCGATAACCTCTCTCCCTCCAACCTTGTTGTGACAGCAACTAACCCAGAGTCTGCTTCGGAGAAGGCTAAGACCATAAAGTTGAAGAAATACGCATGTCTTGATAAGAAGTTTATTTTTGAACCAGTCGCCGTGGGAACCTCATGTAACATAGAAAACAGGTTACTGGTCCTGCTAAACATAATCGGCTACCTCATCGCCAGGAAAAAAATGATAGGTGAGAAAGGAGCTGGCTCATTGAACGCATTTCTTTGCAAATCGTCAGGGGAAATGCGTTCTCAATTATAAGAGGAGCCAGCAGTTGTTAACTTTTTTTATTTATTTAACCCAAGAACACCAATAGTTAATTTAATTGTATTAAACTAATTAGGTGATCCCGGCCGCCTCCATCAGGTCTCTCATCTTTTTCCAGTGGACCTTCCGAGATCCAACACAGCTTCTCTGAGGACGGGAGGGTTTTGAAAGAAAATTAAGAGGGGTGATGTAGAGTCTTCTAGTAAGACCCAATCCATTGGAGCATTGTAGGAAGTTGGATTTTCGGCACAGAGCGGCGAATCCCTTCCCATTTTGTCCGATAAGGTCTTCCAGAGAGGTGGGTTTGAGACTGACTGTTCTCACGAGCTTGCCAGTTGTTAACTTAGTTTTTGCGTTAATAAAATTAGTTTATAATAAAAAATATTAAATTTAATTAATTAATTTTGGCGCGGATATTGAATAACTTCTTAGTTAGCATGCTTTTTTTAATTATCAAAATTTCTAATCCATTGGGAAGGATGTTGATAAACTCAGGAATTTTAGTAGATGCCAAAAATAATATCACATGTATTCTATTTTATTTATATTTAGCCAAGACACAGTCTATTATTCGTCATTAAGCGTCATATATGAGAAATTTAGAAAAATCAGAGATTAATAAAATTAAGTTTTATATATAAAAATTGTCATCTCTGGAAAATTTGTATTTTTAATCTAAACAATTTAGATTTGTCTATTTAGTTTCACCTCTGAAGGTTGAACTGAATTACTTAAACGAATCTCAAAATTTGCTACGACTTTTGTTATCTGCTCAAAAATTTTAGGTTTTCATATTTAGTTGAGCATTAGACTACGATAATATCAATTATAATCCAAAAATTCGAGCAGCCACAAAACTTTGACGAAAACTCTGAAAACTTGAATTTTTTAATAATCCTACTAAACCAATTAAAATGGCTAAAATATCATTTTCTAGAGATTCAGGTATTCAAAATTTCTCATTTCAAGCTTCTAATTGTATATTTTGTAACCAATTTGATTCAGAACTGTCAGTTTAGACTTTTGGAAGCCCTTTTATCTTCTCTACCAGAGATTTTCTTCACTTTTAAGCCAGAAATCCTATCAAGTCAACAATACAGATGTTTGTTGACTGACATTTCAACGTAAATGGTTAAAGTACATCATTTGAGAATACGAGATCGAATACAAAACGTTCAGGTCTTACTGGACTGCCTTCAGTCTATCCCTCTATCAGGAAATGACTTTTATGAACGGGTTTTGTCTAATTTGATATAACTAGATAATTCCCCAAGTTATTGATATTACTTTGAGATATCATCGAGATCTTAAACATCTATTTTGCTCTGTTTCGGCCTCTTTGGATACTAACTGTTCGGAATCTGTCAAAATTATCGAGAATTTGCGGATTGCTCTTATTACCATTTTCAGGAGGAAGGAAAATACTTATTTACCCAAGGGGAGGTCAACGTATGATGATATGTCAGATGATTTGAATATTGGATTAGAACTTATGGAGGCTGTGAAAAAAAAAATTTCATACAAAAATATATTTTGTGAAGTTTTTATGAAAATTTTTTATTCTTTTCTAATGAAAAATGAATTTGATTTCTTTATTTTACTAATATTCTATTCTCAAAGCCACAGAATTCCTCATGCAAACCTTTTATCTAAATTGAATCGACTTTTGAAGATATGTGTCGCAGAAAACCTTTTTTCCGACTGTTTTGACGTTTATTTTAGTTCCTTAAAATATTTATGGTCCTCCTTAATTGAGTTCGCTGATACGTTTTCGAGTTCGGTTCACTTTCCTTACATTTATGCCGAACTTTTGTTGGCTTCTGAGAATGATGACATTCTCAAAGCATCTGTTTTGGAAAACATTTTTATTTCCATCAAAAATGGAGGTGTAAAGATTGTTGTAGAAAACCACCTGTTTGTGATTGAAAAATTTGTAAATTCTGTCTTGTCTTTGAACTGTTTATCTATTTATTTTAATGATTTGATGACCTTACTCGAAAACAGAACATATACGACTTTGCTGTTCTCTATCATTTCAATATTTTGCGTGAATTTGTACTATAATGATAAAGACACTAAATTTACCGTTAAATTCAATAATTTTATCCTCAATCGTCTCCTTTCTTCCCAACCAGCTTCTGGATCATTTTTGTACGGCATACAAGCTACAGTCAAAATTTTATCAGACTTCATAAGGTTTACTGTTAAAAGTGGATTTAGTCATTATTACCCCCCTGATGATATCATCTGTGTTTGGAATCTGTTTGATGATGTAATTTCCTTCTCTCTTATTTGTGAAGTTGGTTTCATTGCATTTGCTGATCAATTGACTAATAGTATTTCCAAAATATGACAATATTCTGATAACAAAGTACTTTTTGGGTTCACTTTGTTTGCTGGAAAGGTCGAAGGCTTTGCTAGGATTCTATTCAAGGAGAAGATGCTCATAAAATCCTCCGACAATTTTCGTTCCATAGAAAATGTTGATTATGAACTGAAATTGACTTCCCATATGTTATTGGGATTTTTATTTGTTTAGAGAATCTGTCCTGCCCAGTTGGGTTGGTTTATTGTTTGAATTATCCGTCGCTAAGCAGACATTGGACGATTTTGTGAGAAATGTGGCAGGTTTGGAGGAAATTTTATTTTGCAATGGGATTCTCATGGAATGATGTTTGTGAGGACTGCAGTGACCAAGCCAGGCGTATTTTAAATTGTCTAAATTGTTGCATAGAGGTTATATGCATATTCTATTACTAGTCACTTAACTTTATGGCAAAATGCTATAATTATGGAATTTTATCAATTGATTATTTTTACAAACGGATGGATTCCATTGTCGACCTATTGACTCGTTTCACTCATCTGTGGCAGAACGGGGAATCACTTACAAATACAATTGTTAGAATTGACTGTTCTTGTGTTCTCGATAAACACAAGAATATCTCTCAACATTTTGAAACAGTTTAGTGTTGTGAGTAAGTTCTAAGGACTCACAGTTTGATGGAAATTGCAACAGACTGGCTATTCGGGCTCTTATTGGTTCCTATACTACATTTGCCTTTAGGTATATTTATGATTATTGTAGAAAAGTCAGTGAGGATGTTTATTGTCTCTATTTTGCAAGATTTTTGGTTTCGTTTGTCTTTATTTTGTAAGGATGATGTGGTCAAAGGAAAAGAGTCGTTTCCTTGTTTTCTTAATGAATTTCTTATTGGTATTTTGTATAAGCAGTTGTTGTTTATAAAAGTTATGTGTAATTTAATTTTAGACAAAAAACAACCTTTCAAGTAATTTAAATAATATTTTAATTAATTTTATTTGTGTATATTATCGACAATTGGTATTATTATTTGTTACAATTTAGATTGACAATGATAGGGAAAATTTGGAATTGTTCATTGAATGTCTTATTCTGTTACGTATTACTGTCTGTGGTAACTTTATTTGCCTAACTTAAAGAAAATGAATTTTACAAAACTCAAAACAAATTATTATCAGGCATTTTGTGCATTCATTTTAGATGTTAGAATTTTAGTAAAAGAAATCGTACAATTTTGGCAAAGTTATCCCATTCTCTTCGTCACTTTGGATTTGATTACTTTAATAAGGAACCTGTGGCCGAATGGAAGTGATGAACATACAAACCTGGCTGAATGTCTTCTCAGTATAAGAAATCGTACAATTTTGGCAAAATTATCCCATTCTCTTCGTCACTTTGGATTTGATTACTTTAATAAGGAACCTGTGGCCGAATGGAAGTGATGAACATACAAACCTGGCTGAATGTCTTCTCAGTATAGACTACAACGATAAATCATCAAAAACAGTAAAAATAAGACGACAGATTTCCTCAGAGTTACTAAAGTTATTGGTAAATCATATTTAGCATTTATATTAAAATTACTGGAGATTTTCCCCTTCAGACATACTCTAGACTTCAAGAAATAACTAAAATGGTGGTTTCTTGGTATTTGAATGTACCCACCAACGTTTCCTACCCTCTACTTTCAAGGTTGTGAAATATATTAGTTTAGTGAGACTTTTGAGTCATTTTACAAGACTATTTGCGAATTGATTGTAAAGGCTGCTAATGTAACTAATGGAACAGATTCATGGGACTCTCTAGCGAATACATTTTCTGTTTTAGTGGATATTTTGCGTTCACAGAAAACAAGTCGACAATGGAGTGTCCTGGTTGGCACTTTGATTAGACAAAGCTGTCGGATTGTCTCTGCTTTTCGACGAAATTTTTTGACAAAACATTTACTTTCAGCCTTTTCTGACTCTAATAGTCCTGAAAGCCTTATTCTGTCGTCTTTTCAGAAGACTACTCGAAGACTTCATCAACTGTGCGCTCATTTTAAGGTATTTGCAGTTTGTCAATGTCAGTTAAGTCGAGATAATAAATTGTCAGCCTATGTACCTCCTATGAAAAGAGAGTTGGAGGGATTTCTGCTTGATGTGAAGAGGATATTTACACGCGGATCCTCTGTTGGAGCCTTTTCTGTTGGGAATTTGAAGCATAGGAGTGTTTTCAGTGGAGATGTAATTTCGTCTCAAATTCCTCCCGAAGATGATGTCGACAGCGTTGGAAGTATTGATGATTTATAATTTTTTCTTAAAATTAAATTTTCACAGAATTAATGACAATTCTCTTTTTTGGTCAAATGGAATCGATAGGGCTTGCAAAATTTGATGGTTTTTTATTTTTATTATCAGCACGATCTAAAAATATTGAAATTCTTTTTTGCCGTCCAGATCTGACCAATTAACTTTTCCATAGTCTTATATTTCGCTCCCCTTTTTAGGAAATTGGCATTGAAAACAACTTGAAAATTTGTTTTGGATTTGTGTCTTTTTTGAGACGTAACTCTCTTTCAAACCTCATACAGTTACTTTGCAAAAGCTAAATCTTTACAACTGAAAAAATATGAAACAACGTATGTGGTCTTCAATTGTCCCCACTTCCGAACGAAAGTGCCTTCTCTCATCTCTGCAGAGGAATCTGATTAAAGATGGGAATTTTGGGACCAATCAGTTTTCTGTTTGTTTTGATCAGGATAAGCTGACATGGTTTTTATATTCCTCACAAATGCGGCAAAATCCGGATCCATATTTACGGGTCGTAACTTTCTTAAATAGGTGATTGATATCCAATAATGAAGATAATTGATCTAATTAATGTTTGATCGATAACCTGTTTTTTTACCATAATATTGATTTGTTACATTTGATCATAAATTGAACTCAAAAATATAATATATACGTTTAAACATCTCCACGAGTGCTGCTGGTTATTTGGGCGAATTTCGCAATTCTGAGATGGAATATCCACGCAGTCATGATTGCTGCTGTATGGTCTATGAATTGATTGTTCAACGATTTAGTTATTTATTACAAATGCCTTAAACAATATCATTTTAACTATTAATAAACGACTATCCGGTTTAGGTCACAAAACCACAATGGCTTTAGATTATACTTGTCACTCTAGGTGGATCACATGATTCAGGGGGAATAAAGAACCTTCAACCAAGTAGGCAGTAAGAGAGGATCGAGGTTAAAAGATTAAGAATCAGTCTTTTCAATAATTTTGATTCATAGTAAAGAGATTGGTCGAAATGATGCAGGATTGTCCTTAGGCTTAAGGATTGGGCGTATATAGGACAGTTTCAAATAGTTGGAATTGTATTCATGTTTATTGAATAGTTGATAATAACTGTGATTGCATCAATATGTCCAAGGTGTTTTAGTAAGATACCAGGGATAGAATCAGACCCACATTTATTGAAAATAAAGAAAGTTCATCCATTTTCCTGAAAGTTATGTGGCTTATACTGGCATAATATTTCATAAGTTTGTTAAGACTGTGCTGATCCGTCTGTTGTCTCTTAAAATTTCTTCTTGGGCCAAACTGTTTGATTGCTCTCTACATCGTCTGAGCAGATTTCTGAAATGGAAGGGACGGTTCTAGTTTATCCCATTTTTTGGCTTCAGGTCTTCTAATCCTTTTTGATATTTTGTCATTGAGAGTCTTTGTTCGATTCTTCTGTCCGGGAAAAGAATTTACGTGTCTTTTTAGGGTTCCCTTCTTTGATTAATGATTTAGTGTTCTGATCGAGTTTTTCATTGTAGAATTTAAATGATCCACGTGGAATGAATGTTCTCCGCGCCATGAAAATAGTTTTGTGCAAAAAGTCTATAGCTTCATCTATTAATGGGAATATCATGTCAAAGTTTAGTAGAGCTTGCTCGATGTATTTTAAATAGTCATTCCAATCTGCTTTTATATAGTTAAAAAATGTGTTTCTTTTTTGTGGTAAAAAACTTTTTTGAAGCGAATAATGATAGGATTGTGGTCGGATTATAATCCATGATGCACCGTCCTAGATGTGTTCGGTGCAAGGTTCTAAGAGCAGAAGGTAATGTCTGGAGACTTTGCTGATTTGTTTTCCTTATAAGGAATCCTAGTGTGATTCCTAGAATTATTGTGGATAGTCAGAGAGGTGAGCTGGTTTATTAAGATTAATCCTCTTGAATCTGCTAGCTGTGATTTTAACCAGTTCGGATGTTTAACATTGAAATCTCCACATAATATCAGGTTTCCAAGGTTGTATTGCTTGGATAGGTTAAGTGAGAATCCTTTTGGACAAGAAGATGCAGGGGGGACCTAGATGTTTGTAATGTTGAAAGTTCCGAATCCGCTTGTAATGGATATTCATACATTACTTCAATAGAGTATTATTTTTTATTTAATTAATTTTAAAATTTATAACTTAGTGTGACTTGGATGTCAACAACATCTAGGAGATGTAAGTTTGGATCTCAATTTTCATTTAGTTATCCAAATTATTAAAGAGGGATTATATGATTATCCAGCTTTGGGTTTATGCGCCTTTTTTTCATTTAGTGGTAAAATTTATATTTTATAACATTCACCCTTCACTGGTTCAATTTCATATTTTTATATGAAGGGTTTTATTTATATACGTAAAAATCGCTATAATAAGTGCTACAATGGTTAACATAGTCATTCATACTTTAGTCATTCGAAAAAGTGATCTTCCACCTAATTATGATCATAATCATAACTACTAATTCTAACATTTGCAATAATTTCAGGCTTTGATTTACTTATTTCATTAATTTATTGATCAATTACATCTGAATAAATTGAACCCTTTTGCAGTGACTGATCTGTTAATGACGATAGAGTCATACAAATAAAACGCTCTAAAAAGGAAAAACAAGGTTAATACAAGAAACTGGTGGTTTATTTATTTAACAAAAGACACTGGTGATAATTTTTGATAAAGACCAGAGATTGGAATGACGAATATATCGAGGTTATTAAAAAACCAATTTTAATTGCATTCTGGTAGTCATTTTATATGATTATCATTTGGTCCACAGACACACAAATTAATTTGTTTAGAAATATTAACATATAAATGTTGACAAACGACAACAAAACGTCTAAAAAAGAAGGGGTCAAAAGTAGTGAAGACAAATTGATTGTTAAGGCAGACATAAAATGAAAATTTCCGTCTTCAGCATAATAACACGGCCAAACTAAAACCTTTCACATAACAATCAAATGGAGGTCTTCAACAACGAAGCCATGAAAGCTTCTAATTTTAATTCAGATACTATACGTTGAATGAAGAGCGTAAATTGAGTGAAACATCATCGACAGTCAGAACAAAAAGGAGTGATTCAATCGGGTCCCCTTGCTGTAAATCGGTTTGAGAAAAGACAATATTGTCTCCAAAGACAATGGTGCTTAAACCATCCACCATAGACAATGATACTCTGTTCTGAAATCCCCAAAACTCTTTCGTGCCTTATTGATTCTGCCCTCTCTTCTAGCCGCTCTGAAGATTAGATCAGACTCTTTTCACTTCTGTTTTCGACATTAATCATACCTCCTCTGTTAGTTCCCAGATCAGAAGTAATACCAAATCCAGCAAAAACTAATTTTGACGTTAGATATCTTCAATACATTCACTTTTCTATGTCGTGACCGCATGGTTGAGTTCTGCGTTTCTAGGAAGCCTGAAATAGCCAAATTTGTGCATCTTTCGAGAGTTCGCTTGTGTTCACGTTGTCGATTCTTTGTATGGTGTTCAGTAAAGTGATCTCCGTTGTCCTATCTTTTTTTCCATTACTATTAAGCACGTTTATGAGGAGAAAAGTCGACTCGTCCTGGGTCATTACAGAAAGGCTTTAAACTTTTAAATAACATTGTTCCCAAGATGATCTTCTCATTACGGAGTTCCCCTTGTTTCCATGAGTCTGAATTTCTTATATCTTTGGAGGATCTTATCAGACAGACGACTGAAAAAATCCTTCGGACGGTTTGCAGGGAAGCGGAAGAAAATGACGCGATGCCTATCCAGAACATTGGGCTCGCGGTTATGAGAGGTAACTCCCATTGCTTGCTCAATGGCTGCAGGCCATAATCGAAACCTGTCACAACAACTTTATTTTATTGGAAAAACTATTTATTTAAAAAAATTCGTGACGTAATAAAACCACAACTCAAAAACATTGTTGTAATTAGCCACAAGGTTTCACACTTCTGAGTGTGGTCAAAAGTCCCAGTTTTTTAAACCTTGCTGTTTATTGCTTCATTTGTGTCGACAGTAATTGTGCGTAACGTGAACAGCATTTTCAATCCTAGTAGGATAGAAATCCCGATGCAGACTATTCTTGTCGAAGTGGGTCCCAATACTTCCGATCGGTTAAACATCCATACTCCGATCACCTCAAATATCTCACCAATCAGTACTCAAATTTATTTCTGTACATGATTTTATAAAAGTCTACTCGGATAGCTAAATTTTCGAGTAACCCATATTGTTGGTCTCATATGATTGAAGAATAATCTTAATGAGTTGTTAGAGAGAAATGAGTGTTAATGAATGTTAGTCATAATTATCAATTAATTCATAGTAGAAGCCAGCAGTGTTATGGGCATCAGAGTAGGATATAACCACAAAATACAAAATAAGGAGAATTGGAAGTAGTATTGCTGGAATAATAAAAATATGAAATATGAATTCACAGACCACCAAAGCAATAATGATGATTGATAACACAAATAATGCAAATTTATAATGTTGAGGTGACATGTTATCTTTAAATAACTCCTCAGCATTATTAATAGCAGATTTTAATACTCACATTATAATTAATAATACTTTTTGATTTAATGGGGTCTCTTTTGGTTTTAAAATCAAATGATAAGGTTGTTCTGTATCCCACGTGGTCAGAATACCACATTTTTGTACCTTCAATATTTTCCATGGTAATCCCAAATGATTTGATGTGGCATACTAAAATTTGAATTAATATTGACTTGAAGGTGAATAGTAGAACACATAGTCCAACCGTTCTTTTTGATCCTTCCCAGAATAAGGATTTCGTGATACTCCAAACGTAACCAACTACAATTTTAGTTGGCAATAAAACTTTATGGTCAAAATACGTGTCAAATATTCGAGTAATTTCACATAAAAGTTGTACTTCATCGCTATTAGGGGTTGCATTCACATCACCAGTGAGAATCATGGCATCACCCCCATTTTTTGTGATCTCGTTAATATACTTTCCTAATTCGTAGAATTGAGTCCTTCTAGCCACTTTATATTCATCATTTTGTGAATAATTGGCGATTGTCTACATAATATGAATAAATACATGACAGTTGAAAACATCAATAACATGATCCTTGACGTTAATTCTAAGATAGGCGACTCCCTTAGCGCCATACCAATCCCCGTTTGTTATCTGATGGGGGTGGCCATTCATTCTAAATTGTTTAAAGTCTGATTTTGTTATTTTATGACGAGTAAAAATAGCCAAACCAGCTCCCATAAAGCCACTAACAGTAAACCCAACCTTACCTCATAAAATATTTAGAGTAAGGAAAATTAGCCTTACTCGCAATTAAAGCGAAATCATTTTTGTCCCATAATTCCTGCAGACAAACAATGTCGTAATTAGAAGAAGCCAAAGCCTCTGCAAGTGCGGCCATTCTAGCCTTTCTATCTTTACACATTATTGGTAATGGAACTCCCCTAACATAACATTACATCATTTAACCATGTATTTAAGGTCAGAACACTTAAATCCATTAAAATAATAATTAATAACGATATTTATAATCCACAACACTTAAATCCATTAAAATAATAATTAATTAAATAACCAATAAGTTCTATTGAAGTAAATCAGACATTTATTATTAAAGCAACATGCGTAAAACCACAATACCTAGTTTCCCCCTAATCAAGCTAAACGATTACACCTTCCAATCCACAACTTAGTCAAACAAAAAATGAGCCACTTAGTTCTTATTCTCAAACATTTTTTAATAGTCATTCTTGGAGTAAATGTCTATAATCCTTTCATACTGGTGGCTCATTGAATGCATTTCCTTACAGAGCGTCAAGGGAATACGTTCTCAATTCTAGCAGACAGTAGTTGTTAACTGTGTTTAATAAAATGTTTTATATTTGAAAGAATTATTGGTTGTAACTTTTGTCAAATTATTAACAAACTTAAGACTTTTATTTTTAAGGAAAACCCAATTAAACCAATATTACTACTCAGTTCTAGACCTTTCTCTTCTTAGAAGACGAGTCGTTTGCTAATTCCACAGGTGATTGGTTGCTGTAACCAAATCTTCCTCCATAGTGCGCACCCCATATTTATACTCCTACAACATGCTCTTCAACATCTTTTTGAGGACAACTGATTAAATGTGTGTTCTAGTTGTTGTATCGATTGCGATGGCTCCCAAATGAGATTTATAATCCTTCGAAATGACACCGTCCTAGGTTAGAACAATATGACTTTGACTGGATCACCATAAAGTAGTTATTTAAGCAACTTTTCAACTTAAGTTTGCGTGAGTATTTGCCACTAACGATTTTGAGGATTTGTTACATAAATAATTGTGGAGAGCCTCAAACTTCTTAACAAAGCCCAGTCTCCCAAAACATTAGGTATTCGTCATATCCAAATCCACACACAGAGTCCTGATCCTCATTGGTAAGGTTTAGATATAAATTCTTAACAATAACATTAATAAATTATTATCAAAGATTTATTACTTTTCTTTATAAAATTTAACGATAACAAAACGTCAAAAAGTCTTTGACTTGCCACTCTTGTATTTTTCGACCCAAAACCGCCTTATTGTCTCATGTCCAGTATAGTTCACGGAATACTTTCTCAACTCTATGCTCTGAGATCAAAGGTGAGTACCCCCACCCGCATTCCAAAAGCCGTGAGAATCCTAGTGGCAGAAATTCTTTCGTGTCTCATCGATTCTGTCATTTCTTCTGGCCATCTGAAGATTGGATCATTCTTTCCGCTCCTTCTATTCCCGGCGTTATTCTTTCCTCCTCCGTTAGTTCCCAGATTAATAGCAATGCCAAGTTCATTATGACTGCAGATCTGGATACCTTGCTTGCAGATCGCGGTATTCCATTACGAGGTCGGGAGAATAATTTGGAGTCCTCAGAAGATACAATCTCCAGAGAAAAATAGGACGAAAACTCATCGAAGGGGATATCTGCCCTCAGAGTGGTTGAATCAAAAGACACTATTTTCTCCTATTCGGCCTCAACCTTGGATACCAAGATACTTTCAAGTCCAATAGACCACATTGGTGTTGCCTTACTCAGTAGTCTTCCGGTTATTTCAGACAAGTCCGTTGTTAATTGAATTCGATCCTTCCGCAGTTCCACAGTGTTAAGATTGATAATATACATCCTGGGCATGTGAAATATTTAATCTCAAGAAGCACTGCCGAGGCAGGATGAAACCTAATCAGATCTATTACAAATATGAAAAAAACAGAATGTTAATATCGACCCTTTTGCGATGAACCTTTTCTTCAGTGCTCTTTAACACGTATTCAACAAACCTGACGGTGGTATTTGTCCAATTGCCGTAGGGAATTTCTTAAGACGTTTAGCATCAAAGATTTCTGTGAAACTCGTTTGCAACCGTTTGAGTGAGCAAATATCTCAAACCCATCTGGGCGTTGGTGTCCCTCATGGTTGTGAGGCTGCTATTCATTCGGCATTTTTGCTTGCCTCCTCCATAGTGCAAACTACTTGTGAAGCTGGATATCCTCAACCCGTTCAATTCCTTCAGACGTGGAGTTCTGTGTTTTTAGGATTCCTGAAATTACTAAATTCATCCATCTTGCATACGGATTGAAAAGTTCATTTGTTTTGGAGATCATATTGTTGACTCTTCTACTTGTGTGCAGAAAGGTGACCCTCTTGAACCTATTATCTTCTTTACTATTGACCACGTTATTCGAAAGATCTTGACTCTTCTAAATATATGGTACTTAGACGGTAGAACGATTGGGGGAGACGTCTCTATTATCGACACTCTGGAATTCGCTATTCTTGCTTTGTCAGACCTCGTCCTGCAATTAAACATACGAAAGACAGAGATTATAAATGTTAGCTTTGTGGTGGACGAGTTTCCCATTGTTCAAAACCTCCCGGAGTACTTATTTCCTGGTGCGAGGATATTCGAAACATCTGATATAGTTTTCCTTGGATGCTCACTATTTCTGGAAAAGTTTGATGAGAAAGGTCGATTTGTTCCCATCCATTACGGAAAAACTTAAACTTATTGAAGCACACATCCCCCCTTTCCTAATGAAAAATAAAATTTTTGTTCCTAAAATGATTTTCTCATTACAAAGTTCCCCTTGTTTCCACAAATCTGATTCCCTCAAATCTCTAGGGAACTTATTAGAAATTCTGAATATTCGATTTGACAGCATTGGCTGGTCTCAAAAAAGTTCACGATCAGATTTTGGGGAATATGCATGAGGTCTCCTGCCGATTTTTTCATTCCTTGCTACCTGTAAGTTGCAGAGCTTTGGCCAACTAAATCTTATGTTTTTTCACCGGATTGAGTCTGGATTCTGTACTTAACACGGTTGTGTGACAGTAGACAATAAGTGGGCTTTATATTCTCAAGAAGTTCATATCCCAAAAGGAGTGGGATGAAATCCTTTTTGAAAATAGCTATAGGAACTTGAAATATGACTGTCATAGGGACTAGACGCTGGGTTTACTTTTTTTAAAACCTGTCGGACTTGATAGAGGTGATGGCAAGATGAGTAACGTCCATGAAATAATGCCAAGGAAAATGTCTTGCTTAGGGCACAACGTTGACGGATATTTTCTCAAACGAGAATCCGCTACTGACACTCAAAAAAAGAAAGTACCGTAGCATTGAGGGTAGTTCGGCTTTCAGACGATCTCCGTTGAGACATCTGACGTACTTGGCCCCTGCAAAACAAAGGCTTAAACCCATCCACAAAGAGACTTTTGGTGATGCCTTCTGCATTAACTAAATTCCAAAGCGTCTGTCTCTTCAAGTTGATGCCTTGGGGGATATCCAGTGTCGTCACTGGCCATTGTCTTTAATATTCGTGTAGTCCTAATTTGACGACATTAAGAATATTGAGGATATCGCCACTATGTCTGATATTTCTCCGGAGGATATCTGGGAGATAATTTTTCAGTTTGTTATATTGAAGTTTGCATATTTTATAAAAATTTGTGGGCCCTGATGATGGGACAACGAAAAAAACTGTGGATTTCTATGCATCTTTAAAACAAAGCAAAGGAAGAGACTCTCCATGTGTTCATTCTCATGTCAAGCACTGAGAGAATTTTATTCATGGAGAAAATAATTTCGAGTACAATATTTTACTTCTGTTAGTGACTATGTGAGAGATGTTGTGGAGGAGTGTCTATTAATGAAAAAGAAACTCCTATTTAACTACCTTGCTAATTTTATCGATAAAAAATTATATGGTTATTCCATATTATGGGTCACCAAACTGTACGTATAACATAACATTTTATTAAAAACCAAAACATCAAGATAGTTATGGGGGATCACGTTATTAAAAATTTTGGCGTGAGGCCTGGATTCATTCGCAGTTTATCTCCCTCTAGCTTCACAGTATCTTATGAACGTGTTATTTACTTTAGAACTCGGGAGAAAACCTTGGATCCGTTCCGCTACCACGCTCCTTACTGAGTTGATCGGGGTTTCTTCCTCTTCTAGTGCTTCTTCACCTCTTTTACGAAAAGCCAGCTTGATTCCATCCTCTTATTGTCCAAAAGATGATTATTCTTTCTACTTTGAGTGAAAAATACCATCCTTTACATCCGTAGCGAGAGAAAGCAGAATAATTTTTTCAAAAATAAAGATAAACGTCTCCTTCTTTAATCGAGTTTTCGTAGACACAGAAGTGCTTGATAAGCCTTTTTGGTCTTTATTTAGCACCTTCAACATAATCTCTTCTACATCCAAATCAGAAACCCAAATAACGCAAATGATCAACATTGCTGATACCACTCAGTGTGTACTCATGTTGAAAAAACTTTTTATAGTGTGAAATACGCATGACTTTTGATTTTTCCATTGAGAGACTTAAGCCACGGGATTTACATCACCAGAGAATTTCTTTTAAAAATTCACGTAATTTTCCCTCAGACACCATCGGACTTTACGAGATTTCTGATATCATACGTCGTCCGCGTAAACAATCACTTAGTACTAGGATTCGTGGGAGCCGGAAAATCTCTCATAAATATATTAAATAGCAGAAGATTCAAGACTGAGTCTTATATCACTCCCTTCTTTATAACAATCTCTTCAGAAGTAAATCCTCCACATCTCACAAATGATCTTCTCCCTGTCAGAAAATTTTTTAACCAATCAAGTAAAAGTATTGGGATTTCAGCTTCGACTAGTTGATAAAACAGTGCGTTATGTCAGACACTATCGAAGGTTTTTGATATATCCAGGCAGGCGACACTCAGCTGATATTTGAAGTTCCTGGGCTTCTCAATCTCAGAATTCAAGATGAAAAAACAATTTCCACATTATCTCTCTGAACGAAAGCTTTATTGTTCCTTGCTGAGAAAATTCCGTGATTCAATACGCGCGTAAGTCTTTTATAAATCAGCCTTTTCCTGATTTTTGAAATTAATTTTATTAGACTAATAGGTATATATTCAAAGGGATCCGTCCTCGATTTTCCTTGTTTTGTGATCATCCGAATAATGGAATCTTTCCAACCATGAGGTACATATCCTATACTGAGACTATCTCCAAATAGCTAACAGAAAACCTCGAAAAGGCAATCCGGACCTTCCTTGAATAGCTTCAGACGACCCCATCCATTCCAGGAGCTTTATCTCAACACTCCATAATAGTTTGTTTCACTTCTTAGTAATTATATCCATGCGTCATGTCTCAAATGCTTTTCCAGAATTTTTATACTTGAAAGAGTTTCTTCGGGCAGTAGATCCTTTGAATCAATCCCTTGAATACTCTCGAGCAGCTCCCAAAAGGCATTAGGAACATCCGCCTCGGTGACAACACTGCCATTGGATCTCTTCAAATTATTAACATCTGATTTAGATCCAGGAGTTACAAGCCTCCGATAAGACTTCCAGAATGTTGGGTTATTGGTGTCCAACTTTTCCGCTTCAGTCCTCCATTTTTTATTGACTTATTATTATTAGCACTTTCACAAAAGCCATAATATTTAGCCATAATATTTATAGCCAGATCCCTCAGTGTGTCATTGACTTGTTCTTTAAATAAGAAATCTATAGTCTTCTGAGTAACTCGTATTCTTCTCTTTAGAAATTCTCGGTCCAAATAATCCAGACACCGTCTTAACTTTGTCCGAAGGCGATTTCGTTCTGAAATTTTCCGTTTGATATGGGCAGGGACAGCAGCTTTAGGATCTTCAAAGAAAACAGGTTTTGCAAAACAATGTAAATACTCTTCCATAACACTCAAAATGTTTGCGCTAACATAGTCCACATCACCGGGCAACAACATAGAAGTCGATAAAGAAGAAAGTTTATCCGTCATAAAAGTCTTATAATGACTCCAATTGACATATTAGCATCTAATTTCATAAACCCTCCAATACATGGCAGACTTTAAATTAACAAACAAGACTTTGGGAATGTAGTCGCTTCCGATATCTCGAATAGCATGAGTATCCACATGCGCAATAAGAGGTGAAAACACCAGAAAAACACCAAATTTATCACCACCTGTATACGAATAATGATTTTGTTCCTTGGATGTCAAAACCTCAAGAGAGTCTGATAAATGTCTCAATCTTTGTCCAGTATGATAGGTCTTACCACGTCCAAAAGCAACATGTTTAGAATTAAGATCTCCAATCAAAATAGATTTCGGATAGTCAATAAAAAACAGGCCGATACGAAACTGGCGAATAAGAGTCTTTGAATACATTCCCCCAATGGTAATCCACACATCGTCACAACAAACGTCAACAGAGGTAAATTCACAATCAGGGTTCCGTATGACTACATCCATCTTAGGAAAATGATAATAGATCCGTCAATAGAGTTGAGTTTTTATATAAGAGACATCGATCTTTAAGAGAAAACAGAAATCCTAGGTCTCACATACTTAATGATTGGGAGTATATTAAAAAACTTTCAGTTGTCGGGAATAATTGACATGTTGTATATCAATGTTAAGCTCCCGATTGCGTAGGGATCCATGCTGGTATTTGAATACTGGATCGACTGAATTAATTAAAAAGCACTCCCGAGAAAACATAAAATTAGTTAAGTTTCCCTTGTGCCGTATTCCTAGTCATCCTCTCCGTCAACCTCGATCATGATTTTCTGTTGCTAGTTCTCTTAGGTAGTCTAGATCGTCCGCCGACGTTAGTCTCATACCAACCGCCGATAGGTCTTCGTTCAAAATAGTCGGAAGTGTCGTTCTTGGCCTTCCGCGGAATCCGGCTCCTGTGTGTGCGAATTAGTTGTCCATTGCGACATTTGCGAGGACCTGGTCATTTAGACGTAACACGTGGCAAAAGAGGCTCTATCTTGATTTGAAAATATCATCTGACAGTACGTCGGGTTTGCATTTATTATAAAGGTCTGCATTAGAGATCTTCATAGGCCAGTTGATCTTGATTACCGATTTGATCTGAGTTTTGTGGAAGGAGTCAAGACGGTCCATTTCCCGTTTAGGGATTTTCCAAGTCGCCGAGTTGTAGGTTAGTACCGTAATGACAAAAGCTTTGTATATTCTTAGCCTGGTGTTTAGTACTATCCTCTTCTTGTGCCTCCATATTGACGATATTTTTTAGCAAAGATCTTCCTACGAGTAACATCTTCAGAGTCTCCTAGAAGCGAGCCAATCTTCTCTTGGCTTCTCCATAACTCGTCCGATCTCCGATCATTACGTGTATGCGTTGTAAACTCCGTTTTGTCTGGATTTACGGTTAAGAACCATTTCGAATATATGTGTGAGAGTACGATGAGCATGTGCTGAAGTGTTTGAGTATCCTCAGAAACAAAATCCAGATCGTCCGCATAAATTATTTCGTCATAGTTGTTTCCAATTAAGGACTTAAACTCTTTTACTGCAGCTTCAAGGTAAGCAATAAAGAGGACCGGAGATAGCGAGTCCCCCTGTGGAACTCCACGTGAAGTCGAAAAAAAGTTGGAGGTACATTTGCCAATTTTGACAAAAAGATGACTGTTCTAAATGAGCAGGCGTATTATTTATGTCGTCTGGGTAAAGTAAACTCTTCAGAACTTCCATAAGTTTTCCCCTGTGTACCGAATCGAATGCACTGGACATATCAATGCAAAGTATTTCAATAAATTTTTTATACCTTTGGCATAGAGCACAATACCATATTTGCCCTCACACTACATCGGGTGTAGACCTGCCTGTCCGAAATCCACTTTGGATGTGGGATAGGAATTTTTTCACTTTGTTTTTTATCCGTTGTAATGCAATGAGAGACAGTGTTTTGCGTATGGAAGTTAGTAGAATTATTGGTCTAAGATTGCAAAAGGGACCTTTAACTTTCCCGGGTTTTTGTATTGTATTAGCCACCCTTTTCCCAGTTCCAGCGCATTGTTTTCCTGAAGAGACCGATTGAAAACATTGGTGATCATTTNTTTTATACCTTTGGCATAGAGCACAATACCATATTTGCCCTCACACTACACTTTGGACGTGGGATAGGAATTTGTTCACTTTGTTTTTTATCCGTTGTAATGCAATGAGAGACAGTGTTTTGCGTATGGAAGTTAGTAGAATTATTGGTCTAAGATTGCAAAAGAGACCTTTAGCTTTCCCGGGTTTTTGTATTGTATTAGCCACCCTTTTCCCAGTTCCAGCGCATTGTTTTCCTGGAGAGACCGATTGAAAACATTGGTGATCATTTTGGCTAGCTCCTCCGGGGTATGTTTTAAAAGTTCTGCTGCGATATATCTGGTCCTGCAGATCTTCCGGTGTTCAGTTTTTTGAATGCTTGAAGAGTTTCCAAAACGCTTATTGGGTGCAATAAAGTGGATTTGTCAGGTTTCGATAGTTTATTGTGCTGTACGTGTTGAATATATGATCAAAATGCGAAGCTATTATTAGCTTTGTTAACGTCTCCAATGACAGTACAGCCGAGGTTATCGTGGACAGTGATCGGGGCCGAACTCCTCCCTCTGTTAAAGAGGCGATTTGCATTTAACATCCTTGATCCATCTTTATATTTCGTTATTTTAGAAATTTGATTTTCTGCTTCACTTGTGGCAAGGAATTTTTGTTTGATCTTTGTTAGGACTCTGCCTCTCTGGGTGCGGAAATCGTTGATTTTTTTTAGTGGATTTGTATTTTCTGATCGGAGCCTGAGCTCTTTTTGTATTACAGAAAGTCGTCTTATATCCTGACTGCTTTGTTTGTGACTGGGTTTGGGGTGGGACCCAAAACACTAGAGGCTGCTTTTTGTATAGTAACGACTATTTCCTCCCATACTTTATTTGCTGGTTGATTTTCGTTAATGGAGTTAATGCTATTCCTCAGAGTTGTACTTTATCGAAGACTGGTAGATTCCTCACAACGTAGCCTCTCGCGTCGTACTGAGGCGATACCTTAGCGTTTTCCATGTATTCCATGAATTTTGTTTAGTATTAGCCGAGCGACAACAAGTTTGTGATTGTTGCTCGTTTCGAGTCCATGACCTCGATTTTGCATGAGTGCCTTCTGATGTTGCTTGCAGAGAATATAGTCAATCTGGTTGTATATTCGAATTGTGTTTCCTGATTTGTCTTTTCTGGTCCCAACCCAAGTGGTCTTGCTGAGTGCTTGAAACAAGTATTGCATAAGAGTAGGTTGAACGCCGTGAAAAACTGTATCATTGACTTTCCAGGAAGCTTGCAACGATTACTTTCATGTATTCCAATGTATGATTCTCCTGATTTGCTTTTCCAGCCCTGGCGACAAGAAGAATGTAAGAGGACGAAAGCGAGTTGTATGCACTCGTGAAAGTAGAGTAAAATGCGTCCAGCTCATCGATATTTGTTGAGACTCGCGCTCCAGTTGGGGCATATACATTTATAATGGAAATGACTAAGTTGCAGCACTGCGACGCGGTCAGATGCTTCCCACACTCTTGTAGCACAGTAAATCAGGTCCTGACTGCAAATCCGAGACCATAACGGCAGGGGCCGATGTGAGGGTAAATTGGTGGAATTTCCCATACAGTTCTGTACATTTACAGTTGTTTTTGTCTCTTGTAGACAGCATACAGAGATGTTGTATTTTGCTAGGTCGCATGACAGTTTGTGTTTCTTGTGAGGTTGTTTGAAAGTTCCCATAGTGAACGGAGAAGTCGGTAAAGAATACGAATAAGACATAGTGCAATAGAGATGTCGTCACCACCTCAACCAAAAAAACCGACTGAATAAATGGACTTTATTATTTAAATCAGCTTTTCCACCTACTCTAACGCCACGTTTGAGTTTGACCGAAAAAGGGGAGAATCCTCAACTTCTTGCTGGGAATAATTTCACACGTGCATTCATGATTCTATTTTTACTAATTTTGTTTTCCAGATCGTCAGGATGTTAATGATTATTGAAATAAAAATATTTAAAAGTCAATAATCCAAGTCAGAATTATCATCAATACAACTAACAATATTAGTAACCAAAACCTATAATCAACATCACAGTCTCGACCTTCCATAAACTCTCTTTCCATTACTCTCATAAACTCCCTCTTTTTACAGTCTACAGACAAGTAATCATAGTCAGACTCCTCTTCGTCATTATTTTGTGCAGATATGTCCATTTGTTTTAACAGAAAACCAGAAAAAGTGGTCGGATAATCAACTGATTCTGTCATCAGTTTATTGTAGAGGGTCAGTCTTCGTTTATGCATGGAATTGTTAGAAAAGTGATGCCCTTCCTCCTTCAACTTGACCATGTAGTTATAGCGACGATTACGAACCTGTTTTGTCTTTGACTGAGATATTTTATTTATATAAAAGTCCACTTCGTAATTCCCACTAAATTTTGTAAGAAATGGAAGGTCTTCAAGTCGTAGGTAATGGTGATACCTCTCAAGAAAAAGTACTATATTTTTTGTAAGGAGTTTATCAGCAATTTCAATTTTTTCCTTTAGGGTCAGGTCTGGTTCGTCTCTCGTCTGATGTCCGAAAAAGGCTGAAGATTGTGCAAGATTTGACAACATTTCGAGTTTTCCATCCTCCATACACCTCACACGAATTAAATAAACAATATTTAAATTAAATTTAATTAATTTTTTATGGCGTTAAAACTCTCTCGAGTTGGCAAAAATGTTGAAAGGAAAAAAGGAGAAGGATCACTTGCGTTACCTGATGGTATGAATGTAATTCTTGCCATATCCTAGAGCGTTGTGGCAGATGACCCAAAAGAATGGGCGAGGCAGGTAGTCCTGCAGGTACGTAGCAGGCTATCTCGATTGCCCTGGAATGGTTGACCATACTTGGCGGAGCTCTGCAGTGGCAGATTCAGTACTGCTATATCTTGAGTGAACTCAAGAAAATGGCTGTAGGCAAAGAGGGTACTGGTCTAAAGACGCGTATAAGAGCAATAATGGTGTATAAGAGGAAACTCTATACACATGAAAGTCGGTGTAAGAGGAGAGAAAATAATCTGTTTGAGTTTAATCGCAGATTGTTTTACCGTCGCCTACACGAAAATGGCCATAGTGTATGTTCCGGCAGGACGCGGAAATGCTTTCCACATGGGATAGTATGTAGGAGGATAGTCCATGCAGAGGAAATGCGTGGAATGTCCCGTACAGCGCCGCTCCTTTCTTGGCGGAATCTTGCAATATTTTTTTGGGTCGATCAACAAATACATGTCCTCACTGTAAGTCAAGGAGCATGTCGGTTGATCATTTAGCCACTCGATGTAGATCCATGCTCTGCCACGACTATGTGTGGAGGCATAACGAGGTAGTAAGGAGTCTTCATATTCTACTATGCAATAAGTATAGTATTCGCCACACCAGATAGTTGCGGACTCATAAGGTGCAATCTGTAGTAG
>RDEW01000008.1:408368-419267 GCA_011109175.1 Dicyema japonicum
TTTAGTTTCTGTTTGATGATGGATGGCACACGTGGATTGATTTTGAAAGATTTCACCAACTAAATGATCAGTTTAATAAAACTGGCATTTGTTTTACTTCTCTCGACTATTCTGTGTTGACCCCCAATTGGGCACAATATGGAGCCAAAGAAAAGGGTTTTGATCCTTTACATGAGAGATTTATTCGTAAACACAAGACTGTTGTGGCTTAACATTCTATTTTTTCGTATTTTGTATTTGGATTAATTTATTTTTATTATTTTTTGGTTAAAATAAGATAGAGTTTGTGGAGAGTGAACCATGGACCACAGTAAGAAATTATTCTGTTTATGCACTAAGTCATTTTAATTCGGATATCACTTTTTGTTCTCTGGTTTCAATTCATATTAAAACGTTTTCTATATAGTCACACACAAAAAAGTATTTCATCAAATCTTAAGCTTTTGTAGACATTGCCAGAAATGGTTTCTTTCTCTTAATTTCAATATTTTCACTATAGTCACACTTGAATAAAGCGTCGAGATAAAAAATTGGGTACACACTTTTTACCACTTGTAGTGTACAACCTAAATTGATTTTTTAGTTAAGTTCCGATCTCTTATTACATACCAAGCGTCAACAAAGTTCATGCATCTAAAGCTCAGGTTTATTTGACATATTTTAGACGACAACATCGTCAGCATCAATTATCTATTTATTGACCTATTTAGGATGAGGAAGGTTAGACATAAGGACGATTTGCAAGGAAATCAATCAGCTAGCTCCTTTCTTTTGTATCATTTTTCCACTTCGCAATGATCGATCTGATTCTGTTTAGCATGGTCGGTGATCTTTATTATTAATACAAAATAAAAAGGTCATGAAGCGGCCGCCCTGACCTAATTTTAGCACAATTATCTCTCTGTTATGTAGCTTTCTAATTTAGCTAAGGATGAAAACGAACAAACCCTACTATCTGTAGCTTCAAGGTATTGTAACTTTTATTTTAGTGTAACCATAATGCAACGCGACATAAACAATTATCAACAGAAAAAAATCATGCAGTTCCTTTCTAGTATCTCTGTTTATAAATAATGAACTTTTAAAAAACACAAAAGACTCAAAACTCTGTCATAAGGACAATTACCGGCTGTCTAAAAACATCTCTAACTGACAGCCTACAATAGGTATCCTAAATTCATCCAATCAGGGACTACTTAGTTGTGTTTGGTCCGATTATCCAGCCCACAGCATTTAGGTTTCAACAGATAAAATGGAGATCATCCCAATACAAGGCTCGCATTCTCCACCAGTTTTGGAAAAATATTATCAATCAGTCTGTTTTATATACAATTCGACTTGTCGCATTTTCTTTATATTTTTATTAATTTATAATGTACAATTTTTAGACTTTTTCTTACGATATTGAGAATCATCCAATAAATAGTTTAAAACCCGTATTATATTGATTTTCTATCTTTTGACAAATATTTTATCTAAAAAATCTTTGTAAAATCTCTAAATGATTTAGCAAACGTATAAAGTAATAAATTAATAACTCAAATGTTTTCCGATGGTTCATTTGTATACTTTATGTTGGTATTATTTGATTTAGTATATTCCAGAATAAATATTGTTCAATCAATTATTAACACAGGAACATGCATATTTGATGAAAACTCATAACTATTATTCTTAATTCTCCACATTGGCTCAATCATCTTTACAGGCTCCATGACGTCTTTGATGTTCCTTCTAGGCTCTTCAATTAATTTATAGAGCTGACTGCCCACTTCTCCCGACAGTCTTTTCTGATTACTCTTGAGATTCGAGTATTCTTGTATTTGTCAGCGGAAATCACCTCGTTTTAGTATACGTATAGGACGATTTGCCTATGTTTATTTTTACTGTGACAGAATCATTATGCAGTATCCCCCTTCATTTTGAATTCTTCTATTTTTGTGATTAAAATGCAAATTTACTTTCCATAAATCATTCTTTGTATTTATACTGTGTTCAAATTATTTCCATTCTGCTGATTGTGAGCAGGTTTAGTGTTGCTTTTTTCTTAGCCACTTGATACATTCTTCGAGTTCCAAGTTGATTCTCATTAATAATATGTCCCAATATAATCTTATAGTTTTATTCTGTTCATCAAAAATTTATTATCATAAATCACAAAAAATTAAAACAGGAAATTGCAATGATGTATGATAAATAATCATTTTTATAAGCGCTTGTCATTTTTGAAATTTTAGATGTGAATATGAAAAATTCTATTTTATAAACTTTTTAGTTAAATGGATGAAATATATAACCCCACAATTCTACTTCCCAGGCATACACATAATATTGTAAAAATATTAATTTTCATAATTATTTAATACACTAATAATCATAAAATAATAAATGCCTGTTGTGTTTTATATCAACTATTTCTTGTTTTGCCTTAACTATTTCTTTGTCAATATTATATATCAAATTATCAGTAAAATTGTAGATTTCTTTTTTATAATTTTCTAGTGGTTCCAAAGTCTTGAAATATAATAAAAATAAAACATTAATTCCATTAGGAACCCATATAGTCTTGACTCCACAGAGAAGATCATTGAAATATGACAACCAATTTACTCGTAGTATTATTTCAGGCTTTGTTTAAAACATTATAATTACAGTAGTTTTATGTTTGGCCGCCACTTTGTTTAGTGTGTCTTCTGGTTGAACCACATATTCACATAAAGGTACATCCATAATGGATGACACTGAAAAGCTACCATAACTAACATTATTTGTCATCAAATTAGATAATATTAAATAAATATTTTTAATTTATATTTAAATATTTTAATAGATTACACATTAACGATGGTAATTTAATAATACAATTATGACTAATAATAATAATAATGACGAGGGATCAACACCGAGCAAAGATGAGAGTCTTTATCCAATTCGTCGGGATCACTTAGTTTAGTTTTTTCGGTTTAACAGTGGTCTTTGAAATTTAATTTTAATTAATGACGTAGTTAATACTAGTTTATAATATTCATTTGAAAACTAACAGCTATTCCTTATAATTAAATTAATTGTTTGCAAAGCTTCCCTCCGATAGCGTCATTGGATCCACCTCACTGAGGAGACATCCAATGCCTGGCCGGCATCAAGAGGATACACTATTCTTTCCCCGGGGACAATGTCGTTACCTGGAGACTAGTTCTGGANTTCATTTGAAAACTAACAGCTATTCCTTATAATTAAATTAATTGTTTGCAAAGCTTCCCTCCGATAGCGTCATTGGATCCACCTTACTGAGGAGACATCCAATGCCTGGCCGGCATCAAGAGGATACACTATTCTTTCCCCGGGGACAATGTCGTTACCTGGAGACTAGTTCTGGAACGCTGGAACGAGCCAGGATCAAGGAGTTAGTTAGTTTGGTTACCCTTGGTCTTTGGAATAATTTTAATTTAACAGATTTATTTGCTCACTTTTTTTTCTTTTTATTAATATAATAATTATGTTTTCCTTACGTAATTTTCTAAATACTTATTCTATTTTTATCTCATAGTACAGTAAAAACTCTCGAATCTGCCGCATTTTTATAAATAATTTTTTTCATTTTCTTATCTTTATTTTTTTAATTCAAAAAACTTCTACACGAGACAAAGCTCTCCATGCAAAAGCATTTGCAAGATGAAGAGACAAGAGCATAAATACTCTCGAATCTGCCGCATTTTTATAAATAATTTTTTTCATTTTCTTATCTTTATTTTTTTAATTCAAAAAACTTCTACACGAGACAAAGCTCTCCATGCAAAAGCATTTGCAAGATGAAGAGACAAGAGCATAAATTATTGAAGGATCAAATATCGATACTGCTTTGTTCAAATATGACTGATAAACTAACACCACTCGTAATTGGAAAATTCAAAAACCCTAGATGCTTTAAAAATTTTAACTACCAAAGATTTGTAACTTATAATAATTCTAAAAAAGCATGGATGGACTCCAGGTTATTCAATAAATTTTTGTTTGAATGAAATGTCAGGTTGGCTAAAGGAAAGCGCAAAATATTACTCGTAATCGACCAATGTCCATCTCACAAGATTTGTACAGATTCACAGCAAATTGAAATAATGTTTTTACCGGCAAGTGCTTCATGTTTTTTACTGCCGATGGACCAAGGAGTCATTAAGACATTCAAGACTTCAATAAATTCAAATTTCTTGAAATTATTGAAAAAATTGACTCGAAAAATATCTACATGTAAAGAAATAAGCCTTAAGGATGCTATAATTAATCAAGCATGGAAAAAGCTAAATAGTACAACAATTATAAACTGTTTTCGAGAATGGACCCAAAATTTTATTAAAAAATTAATGACGAGTATTTGTCTGAAACTTATAAAGAATTCGTGTCAAGACTACAAATAAATGATCCAAATCTAGAAGATGAGTTTCTTCTCTATGAGTATACTGAGATTGAAGACATCCTGGAAAATTTGGATGAAAATGATAATGAAGGCACAGAATGCATTAATTTTGGAGAACAAAAGAATGAACAAGTCTTTTTAGATGCAATGAATGCTGTCTATCCATTGATAAAGTACTTTAAACAGAAGGATGAAGTTAACTTAAATGTCCTCAATCTCATTGATAATGTTAGTAGAAACATCGGTTTTGATAAAAGGACAAGTGAGATTACTTTAGTAGTGGTTGGAGTCACTTCTCAGGAGATGCTGAAGGTGGTTAAGATAGAAAAACTTCATTAATACGACCTCCTCGCTGGAGAATTATCTCAAATATACATTGCGAAAGTTAAAATTATTCCTATTGTTTTGACTTGGGAGGGAATTGTAAGTTCTACAAGTCATATATGGATGTTTTGGATGTGGATGTAATTCCGAGGGCACATATTCAATCTTTTGTGTTAAAGAAAACTCTTGAAGACATATTAGTGGAGTACTCACATGGGATGAACTTTCAAGAGAGTGATGTTAGTGAAGTCATTCATTTCCTCAACAAGTTGAGGATGACGGAATCGTCCCTATAGAACATCAATACTGGACTGAAGATCAGATTGGTGATGGTGACCAAGAGATTGCAGTTAGAGAGCTAAGAAATGAGTCAAAACGAAAGAGAATAAATTAATACAGCCAATCAATTTTAAATAGTTTATTCCTGACTTTTGGTTTTTGTATGGTGTTTTTATCTCAAATGTCTAACTTTAATGGTGTTCATTTTTGTCATAGTCTACACAAAGTAACTGACATGTAGTTTGTGTTATTATTATTAACACAGAGATAAATGTTAACAATTAACACTAATTAAGTGTACCCAGTTCCCACTGTCACGGAAACAGAGTCCTTCCAATATCACGCAAGTCCATCTAGAAACTGCATAAAAAGAGAAGTCTATTTTTTGCAGTTGTGGGTACCCCTCCAATGGAGTGGGAGAGTGCAAAGTATCCTTTTGTGTTACCCTAGTACTGGGTGTAACAAGACGCCACTTTATTCGAAAAGGGAAGAGTATGAATAGTAGAAACAAATAAAAATCTTCAATCAAATAGTCACATGCCACCCCTTCCTGTTTTGACATTCAGCCGCAACCGTTTCCTCAATGGGAATCAATATTTCGTTTTTCGCCTCAATTTGCATGCTCTCTAAAGTCTGTATATACGCTTTCACTCACTACTCCGCTTCAGGGACATTCAGATGGCCTTTAATGAATCTTGAGACAATTCTATCTCAAGTCATGACAACAGGAACTATTATCACCATTAATACTGAATTTTACGGAGAGCCATACTAGCTATAGCTCTTTCTAGGTAGGACACAAACTTTATTTAAGTAAAGAAAAGATTTTATAACTAATTGTTTAAGGAGAACCAAGCTCCACACTTCTTTTTCCTTTTTGTTGGGTGTGAATCTTTTATAGACAATCTGGTTCCGCTGTGAAATGTTCACTGCGTTGTGAATTATCCCAAGTTTATTGGCCAGCAAGTCATAGTTGTGGAACTTGTCCACTTCAACCTCCTTGAGGCAATTTTGAGAAATGATCCCTACCTCAATAATTTGAGACAACAAATTCGACTGAGTGAGTGAGTTTTCTTGTTTTTTCTTATCGCATACTGAGAACATATATGCAAACATTTGATCACTTCATTATACGCATTCAGCATTCTTCCGCACATAGTTGAAAAGTGGTCGAATCTTCTTTACTGAGTTGAATTGACCGTATTTAGTTTCTCCATTATAAAAAAGTTGTGATCTTCTAGAATNAGTACTGACATGGGATGAACTTTCAAGAGAGTGATGTTAGTGAAGTCATTCATTTCCTCAACAAGTTGAGGATGACGGAATCGTGCCTATAGAACATCAATACTGGACTGAAGATCAGATTGTTTAATGGTGACCAAGAGATTGCAGTTAGAGAGCTAAGAAATGGGTCAAAACGAAAGAGAATAAATTAATACACCCAATCAATTTTAAATAGTTTATTTCTGACTTTTGGTTTTTGTATAGTGTTTTTATCTTAAATGTCTAACTTTAATGATGTTCATTTTTGTCATAATCTACACAAAGTAACTGACATGTAGTTTGTGTTATTATTATTAACACAGAGATAAATGTTAACAATTAACATTAATTAAGTGTACCCAGTTCCCACTGTCATGGAAACAAAGTCCTTCCAATGTCACGCAAGTCTATCCAGAAGCTGCATAAAAAGAGAAGTCTATTCTTTGCAGTTGTGGGAACCCCTCCAATGGAGTGGGAGAGAGCAAAGTATCCTTTTGTGTTACCCTGGTACTGGGCGTAACAAGACGCCACTTTATTCGAAAAGGGATGAGTATGAATAGTAGAAACAAACAAAAATCTTCAATCAAATAGTCACATGCCACCCCTTCCTGTTTTGACATTCAGCCGCAACCGTTTCCTCAATGGGGATCAATATTTCGTTTTTCGCCTCAATTTGCATGCTCTCTAAAGTCTGTATATACGCTTTCACTCACTACTCCGCTTCAGGGACATTCAGATGGCCTTTAATGAATCTTGAGACAATTCTATCTCAAGTCATGACAACAGGAACTATTATCACCATTAATACTGAATTTTACGGAGAGCCATACTAGCTATAGCTCTTTCTAGGTAGGACACAAACTTTATTTAAGTAAAGAAAAGTTATTATAACTAATTTTTTAAGAAGAACTAAGATCCACACTTCTTTTTCCTTTTTGTTGGGTGTGATTCCTTTATAGACAATCTGTTTCCGATGTGAAATGTTCACTGCGTTGTGAATTATCCCAAGTTTATTGGCCAGCAAGTCATAGTTGTGGAACTTGTCCACTTCAACCTGCTTGAGGCAATTTTGAGAAATGATCTCAACCTCAATAATTTGAGACAACAGATTCGACTGAGTGAGTGAGTTTTCTTGTTTTTTCTTATCGCATACTGAGAACATATATGCAAACATTTGATCACTTCATTATACGCATTCATCATTCTTCCGCAAATAGTTGAAAAGTGGTCGAATCTTCTTTACTGAGTTGAATTGACTGTATTTAGTTTCTCCATTATAAAAAAGTTGTGGTCTTCTAGATTATCAAAAAACAAGCAGATGTAGCCTTCTTTTAGTTCTGGGGGAGTTATTTCTATATATTAGCCACCCGCTAGATTTAACAATATTCTTGAGAAGATAATCATGTGAATATTCATTATCCTTTTGGATCTTCAATGTTTTACTTTCGAGAAATGAATTCTATTATAAGTGTAAAATTAATGTAGAATTTTCAATATTTTAGTCATTAATTTGCATAAAATAAAGTTTGTTAATAATTGATTAAATAAATATAATTAAGGGTGGTCGCTCTCATTTACCATCACTTTGTAAGGAAATGCGAGTCAACTCCTCTCCCGCTTAACCCTTTACTTCCTCACAAAAAATTGTAAACATAAACAAAATTTGTGTTAAGTGAAAAGTATCCTCGTGAATATTAATAAATTTACCAAACTTGTAATACATATTGCGATTATTCAAAATAAAACTAATTTTAAGGTGTATTTAATTTTATTAAAATTGATACTTTTTTTAGTAGCTTATTATTAACACGAGTAAGGAAACTTCTTTGATATTGTGAGTAGTACCATCATTTTATAAATTTTCTTAATGTCTTAAATTAAATTTAATTATAGGCAGACGCAACTATAGTAATTAAAAAGATAGTAAATTTCTCGCATTTCGAGAGTTGTATACTTTAATTATCGTTAGTTTTACTAAATGGATATAGTAAGTGTGAATTTAAATGTTAGTTGACAGAATTAATAGAGTGGCCAGACGGTGATATAAATGTCATCTACAAAAGAGATTTGAAGGATGCTATAAGCCATCTTACTGGTTGGGTGATGATGAACAACAACAATCACTGTCAAGAAATTCTCCAAAAATCATGTAGAGGTAACTATTATTCTTAAAATTGGTGTCATTCTCTGTTCAAATAAATGTGCTAAAAATGAAAAATATATGATGATTCGACCTGCAACTACAAATCGTAAACTTTCCCTTCAAACCAAAAAGAAATGCCCAGTCTGTATAAATCTGATTATTATTTTAGGAGGAATGCAAACACTTTATTACCAATAATGTAAAGGAAACGATAGTTACCCAGTCACACATTTTTGGCAATTAAAAGGTTGTTTTATTAAATTTGAATTAGATGGTAGAATTAATTTTAGAGCTAAAGGTACTCATGATCACCTAAGACCTCCTAATCCTAAACCACCAGCATTTGCTGTGGAAAAATTACTTGAATTTCGTTCACGTAATCCAGACGTTACATCCGAAGAAATTTCAAAAAAATTTGTGATCATTTTACTAATTTAAGGGAGAACAAATTCACGAGGCATTTAAGGCTCCAGCAGTAGTCAGTCGAATACTTAAGGAAAATGAAATTATTTTTTCAAATTATTGAGGTAAAATCTCACTCATGAAGAAATCATATTCGTTTCATAAAAAATATAGTCAAATGCCTATACAAGAATCCAGGGACAATCACAACCATCATTTAAACCAAAATCAATACCACCAAGATAGACATTCGAATCCAAGTCAAGTAGGCTTAAGGCAAGTAGTAAGTCAGTCCATTCAGCCGTTGGTTTTTCCGTCAGATCAAAATAATATGGTATACGGACCGATGCAGTATAGAGACACACGACTATTCCAAGAAACAAATTTTATGCAATCTGGATATGTAAATAGTATGGTACATCCTTCACAACAATTATGTGTATATAATGAAAACAGTACAAGGTCACAATTCAGTCAGTCGTATCCTAGAAATGATAGTTACGATACGATGTTTCATAATTCAAGAATGGGATATTTACCAAATTATTCAAATCAATATAGTAATCATCAAAATTATAATTTCGTGCCTATGAATATAAACCCAGTAAATGGAATGATGAACGAACAAATGACTAGTAATAGAAACTATCCATATTCAACTCAAAATATGTATAATTTTCATAATGAAGATCCTGATCATCAAACATCAAATACTAATCCATCTAGAAGAAATAACTCCATAACACAAGAATATTAATTAAAAACTAGACATTTTTATATTTTCATTTTTTTCTTTTTAGAAATTAATACTTTTTAGTCTATTAATTTTGAAAACTAGTATAATTTTCACAATGAAGACCCTGATCATCAAACATCAAATACTAATCCATCTAGAAGAAATAACTCCATAACACAAGAATATTAATTAAAAACTAGACATTTTTATATTTTCATTTTTTTCTTTTTAGAAATTAAAACTTTTTAGTCTTTTAATTTTAAAAACTAAAGTTTAAAACAGTAAGAAAATGACTATTTTCAAAAATATAGATTTTTACAAATAAGCTAAAACTTTGGAAGTTTGGTTACCCTTAGTCTTTGGAATAATTTTAATTTTTTAATTTTAACTCATCAATTAAAAAATGATCCTTCCTTTAAAAATGGCATTTTATGCTAAAAAATTGCCCTACCGACGAGTTTAAAGCAACATTTCAATTATCAGTAAAGATGAATATCACCTCACAAACCTTTCAATTTACTTCCCTCACTTCTTAATGAATAATTGAGTGAGTTGAATTTTCTTTTAATAAGATATAAAGTTGGAAAGTACAAGATTATTTAAGAGATCGAGTTACACAATTTTGGAAATTGTTCTTTAATCTTTAATTCTACCAAAACTAAGAAATTGATGTATTTTGAAGTTAATTTCATAATTATTGAGATCTATTAATTCAATGTAACGAGTGCCGGGGAAATGGCCTGATGATTCTTAATTAGAATTTTGCTATTGTACATTCCGGATGAAGGTTCCACGAATCTGCGATGCTTTGGTTTGACGAGTGACGCCGAACATCTCACTTCGTAATCGGATCATCAACAAAAGGACTCACACCCAACAAAATTACAATATGAAGAGCATTCTTTGGTTCTCCCTCGTCGATTAGTTAAGGTAACTGTTCTTTACTTAAATAATGTTTGTCCTTAAATAATGTTGAAGAAGCTATAGCTAATATGGCTCCTCGTAAAGTTCAATATTTATTTATTATTAATTCATCTCTTAAAAAAAAATTTAAAAAATCCATAATTAAAAATCCCATCACCAAGTTTGGGCGATATCGCCCAGGTTGCGAATTACTGTTTTATACGACTTAAATACTGCCATAGTCCAATATTCATGAGGATCCAACAAAACCATATGTTAATGCATCCTCAGAGAAACAAGGTTAACTTATCACAGGCAGTATGTCCCACTTTCACATATTTTATCGAGCAAAGCCTCCACATCTTCCTGATACGAGTTTCGACGCCGCTATCAAATATCCCAACGAGATCACTTCCAATTGATGCCGAAGCGCGTGCT
>RDEW01000008.1:420195-554317 GCA_011109175.1 Dicyema japonicum
AACAGGCAGGCGAGGAAGGTTGTTGATTATTAAATATATTAACTTTTTTATTGTTTGTTAAATAAAGTGGGTTAAAAAGTAAATTAAGTTAGTTTATTTTTAAAGTGGTAAACCTTTGTTCTTTAAAATTTTTAAAATTACCATGCTCGTTTTTGTTCGTGTATGATTCGTACTTCTACATTAAAAATTCGTCAATATAAAAGTGAACATTTAGCATTTGGATTTATAAAAAATTCTTTTGAAAATAGACCATATTGTTTACTGTGTAATAAGTCATTATCAAATAATGCAATGAAACCCTCCAAATTGTTGGATCATCTTAGGAGAAAACATTCGGATAAAAGATAAACCATTAGAGTATTTTGAAAAATTAAAGGACTCTTTTTGTAAACAAAAAACAATTGACACTGTTTTTACAAATAGTAATGAAAGAAACAATAGTTGTTATTTTAAATTATATTTAGGACGACTAATTGCATTCTATAAAATTGCAATGATTATTGCCAAAAATGAGAGTTCCCATGTTCCTGGTGAATATCTCATTAAACCATCTATATCAGTNACTAATTGCATCCTATAAAATTTCAATGATTATTGCCAAAAATGAGAGTTCTTATGTTTCTGCTGAATATCTCATCAAACCATTTATATCAGTGATTCCATCAGATCTGATGGGTTTAAATCCCGACGAAATATTAAAGGATCCACGAAATGTCAGATAATGTTGAATATATTTCATGTGAAAGGCTTAAAAATACTATTTTTTCCCTTCAAATTGTCGAAAGTCATATATGTAACAACCAATCAATTCTAATAGGATGTTTCATGTTAATTTTATTAAAAGCTTACCCTTTAAAATATTTTGACGATCATGGTCTTCTTACAGAAGATTTATTATTCGTCAAATATTTGGAAACTGATACGACTGGACTTTTTATTTTTTCCGTAGTCAAATTATTTTTGGATGACTAGAAGATTCTATATAAAAATTTGGTTTTCATATGAAAATTTGTATATAAGAAAAATATTAAAGAGGAATTAATTATGTTAAAATTCAATCCAGAATTAAAACTATATTATAATGATTCACAATCACCTGTTATTTTTTGGCAAAATATGAAAGAGAGTTATCCAAAATTGTGGACAGAAATAGCACAATTGCTACTATATTTTCCGACATCATACTGTGTTGAATGCGGATTTAGCATTCTACATCGAATTGTAAATAAAGAACGAAACAAATTGGATGTGTCCATTAGAGGAGATATTCGTTTAAAAATAACACAAAGAGAGCCAGATATCGAATCTTTGGTCAAAAAACATCAGTCACAGGGATCCCAATGCTATTTAATTCTTTTATTATGTCACATGGGCCAAGCGATACCTATGGGCAGCCTGTTACATTAACCTTGAACCGAGATTAACTTCAATTAATTTTATAAATGATTTATTAACCACAAAAAATTAAATTTAAGNATTATTAACAATGAATTCATTTTAGATAGTTAACTAATTTTACTTAGAATTGTCTGTTCTAAATAAAAAAGGTTTAAAGGGTCGATTAAATTTTAGGTGAGTCGAAAAAAAAGTCAAGGGGTCGACGAGTAAAAAAAGGTTGAAACACCTGTTCTAGACAATGGGATTTTGATCGCTGCCCATTTATAAGATAAGGCCCAGGACGCTATCGCAGACAAGGCGGGAGAACAAATAGTGTGAAGTTACTTGGTCATTAATCCTGTGACGATCATTCATGACCGCCAGCGAACTGGTTTCTGTTATCAGCAATTTCCCTCTTGAATCGGAAGGTCTACTTTCCAGCCAATGAGGGTATTGGTGGTTCAAATCACCCTCGATGACCACGTCATTCAAAGTAGATATGTCGGTACACAGGAACCAATTTTGGGCATGGAGTTTCCCATTTGATGTTCCAAGTGAAATCACTTTAATTATTGTTTTGAGTTTGATGGTTAATAAAAATTCTCTGTCTGTAATGATGCTTATTGATTTTCTATAGTAATTTGAATTTTCGCAAGTAACTCAATACTGTTGGTTTACAAAGATAATTTTTTTAATAAAATAATTTTTTAACAAATGTCAGTTGAGGAAGCCGGCTGCGTGGATTGCGAACGAGTTCTCTCGGAGTATGGATAATTAAAAAATAATTTAATAATTCCATGCAGATTTTTTTGTAAGTCGATCGAAAAGTAAGATTTTATCAGGGAAATTTGAATCACTTTAGGTTTCAATCAGGCAATGGACATGAGACAGCTAATTATCACGAACAGATGCACAGAAACCTTCAACCGACTTTACAGATTATTCGATCGATTAGATGTGACAAAGTAAGATTCCATTTTGCTTGCGGAGAAAAGTGCACAAAACTATATCCAACAGATCCAAAGAACAGTTATCGGACTTGTTTGACAAAAATGCAAAATGCTCCGTAAAAAAGTTTAATGTAAAAATAAAAAGTAAATCAAAAAGCTAATTTTAATAAATTTAATGCAGAGAATAATCTTAATAAATGTAGTTTTGCATTTTCTTGCTTTAAAAATATATGAATAGATTTTGAATCATGCGTGGTACCAATATTCATTAAAGGCTGTACAACTCATATTGCACGTCCCCCGTTTGTAAAAAATGCACCTTAATCCAACTCGTCATTTTTTTCTTGTAGTATATAATGTTATGCAGTACTTTTCTCCATCAGTAAAGTCTTTATTTAATAAATTTTCAATAACAAAAAATTGTTTAAACTTATGATGCTGACATTCAAATCCGCAGTATACGAGAAAATACTGTTAATGTCTTCGATGCCTCTTTCAATGTTTGTTGACTCAAAATAAACTTTGGGGGGTGCTGAAAATTATAGTTATAAAAACCAATAACACTAATAAACATATCAGCATTGAAGTTTTTCTTAAAGCCATAATCAAATTGAACGGAATAGAATCCCTGGTCCTGTTTTATGATGTTATTTATGATAATTCCACAATCAAAGAGGGAATATTTTGTAGAATTATCTATATAATTTCCACACAAAACCCATATGATTATTATCTTTTAGCCATGTAACTTTTTGTTTTATTTTTTAAAATTTTTATCTCACATGAAACATTAAGATTCAAAACATTCTCTAAAACACTAATATTTTTGCATCCAATGATCTTTATTTCGTCATCTGTAAATTTACATGATTCATCCACCATAATTATGCAATTTTATCGTTTTTGAGGAGTTTTTCCCATTCTCCAAACATATTATATTTCACATTTCTGATCGCCAATATAGACATTCCATTTGAATTGGCTATTTGGTATCCGTCTTTAGGGGGTTTTCCCTTGAATTTCCATAGGAGTGTCGCATCCTCAGGAGAGATACAAAACCCGAGAAAAGATTCATTTATCCTTACATATCTTGTTTCGTAATTAATTTTAATTAAAATTAAATCTACAATATATTCTCATTATACTTTTAAATAATAAAATAATAAAACAAAAATCATCATTGATATCGTCAAATCGAATTATATAATTAAGCCAGGGATATCAAATTACCATGAAAAATTATCAGAAAATATTAATAAGATCCTCTACTATTGTTATCTGTTAAAAACTTATATGTGGTCTTGGGATTATCAACCAAATTGTTCTCATTCTAGTTCCGGTCGGCATAGGAATTATTTTACTGTATAGCTCAGAAATCACACATTTTCTTGAGTCTTCATTACATCAAACAATGCGAAAGTTAACTTCACATACCATCCCCAATAACTATTTTTCCATTCGCATAAAAAGCTTCATATGGATAATTTAAACTTTGTATTGAATCAGAGATCATTTTTACAAAAATTTGATCTCTGGCCCAAGTAATGTTAGTACGACTAACAGTGACTACAGAATTGTGTTTGCAATATTCAACCTAAAATCTGGTCCAACTGCAGGGATGGCTATGAGATTCTACACACGAAATCTAGTACAAGATGCTTCATCCAAACACAATGTGAGGGTCATTCCACTGGATCAAGATGGAGTCATATTATTGAACTCTTGGAGTTGTCACAAGACTGCAAACAGAACATCAAGAGTGTCTATGAGACTCAATCAAAAGTATAAGAACCGATCTTCCACGGAAAGGCATGGCTCGAAACTGTGAGGAAATCCTTTCCATGGCTAACAAACAACTTGGGAAATTTAAACTTCAAAGAAATCAGCGTTACTCAGACATGCTAGTTCTATTTAACCTACAAAAGTATTTTAAAAATGCTGTGGAAACATGAAGGAAGACAAATCAAGAGAAAATTAAACTCTCAAACAAGCAACATCACACCAACCAATTGGAAACAAGGTTAACGAAGTCAAACACCTTAAAAACAACTCTGCAACATTTCTGACGATATGACTAATGCGGAGGAAGCTCTCTGTCAAACGAAATCTGGAGTTGAGTAAGACATCTATTGAAAACTATAAGGAATCATTAAACTCCGTATAAGTCCTTTATAAAACTAATATATTGAACCAATCATCAGCATTGGTAACTAATTTGTCAAAAACTTAATTGAGAAAATCAAAGACTCACAATTTATAGTCACCAAAACTCTTAAGTTTCCTCACTCCAAGATGTATCAACTACATTTAAGTTCCTTGACAGGAAACACTCCTTTGTAATAAAAATATATGTGTGGTCATAAAGAACTCTAAAAAAGGATGATTAAGCTATTAAGAGAAATCGAGTTTATCGGGTCTTGTTAATACAATGAAATAAATTTAAAAAAGTTTCTTTTGTTGTGAATAAAGTAAATCTTGTTTGGCGATTCGTGCTAGCTTACCACGTGAACATGTCCTTCTGTAAACACTTAATGTAACAATGATAATAAACTGAGGTTTATTTTCTTTATTTTTAATTTTCTTATTCTAAAAAATAAAATAATAGATTTTACAGTTTTTGTAATAACAGATAACTCGTTAAAATCAAAGTCCCCTTTATAACCAAGCTGCAAAAAATACATAATTTTACCCCATATTTGGACCGCTTTAATTTTGGTAATATTGCCTTGGTTATGCCTTGTTTTGATTTGCCCAAACCGTCACCTAACTTAATACTTTCAATATTGACCTTCTTTCCAACCCATTTTCTCGATTATCCTTTTGGAAGAAAAAGTCATCGACAAAACAAGACAAATTAAGGACGTGATCTATTAAATTTATTTAAATTTAATAATTATTAAAAGTTTATATAATTTATTAATTTTATAATTAATGGAACTATCGACTTTGGTTTTTATCAAGTGAATAACCCTATTATTCTACGGCTCAAAGGTCACGATTGTGTATACCACAAAACAGTGAAATTCAAAAATTTTACAAAAGGAAACTGGACAGGCTTCACTAATTATGTGGATTCTCAACTTTCATGGATATGGATGACGGATGGCTAACAAACAACTTGGGAAACCTAAACTTCAAAGAAATCAGCGTTACTCAGACATGCTAGCTTTATTGAACCTACAGAAGTATTTTAAAGATCAGATCCGAAGATGCTGTGGAAACATGAAAGAAGACAAATCAAGAGGAAAAATTAAACTCTCAAACAAGCAACATCACACCAACCAATTGGAAACAAGGTTAACGAAGTCAAACACCTTAAAAACAACCCTGCAACATTTCTGACGATATGACTAATGCGGAGGAAGCTCTCTGTCAAACGAAATCTGGAGTTGAGTAAGACATCTATTGAAAACTATAAGGAATCATTAAACTCCGTATAAGTCCTTTATAAAACCAATATATTGAACCAATCATCAGCACTGGTAACTAATTTGTCAAAAACTTAATTGAGAAAATCAAAGACTCACAATTTATAGTCACCAAAACTCTTAAGTTTCCTCATTCCAAGATGTATCAACTACATTTAAGTTCCTTGACAGGAAACACTCCTTTGTAATAAAAATATATGTGTGGTCATGAAGAACTCTAAAAAAGGATGATTAAGCTATTAAGAGAAGTCAAGTTTATCGGGTCTTGTTAATACAATGAAATAAATTTAAAAAAGTTTCTTTTGTTGTGAATAAAGTAAATCTTGTTTGGCAATTCGTGCTAGCTTACCACGTGAACATGTCCTTCTGTAAACACTAAATGTAACAATGGTAATAAACTGAGGTTTATTTTCTTTATTTTTAATTTTCCTATTCTAAAAAATAAAATAATAGATTTTACAGTTTTTGTAATAACAGATAACTCGCTAAAATCAAAGTCCCCTTCATAACCAAGCTGTAAAAAATACATAATTTTACCCCATATTTGGACCGCTTTAATTTTGGTAATATTGCCTTGGTTATGCCTTGTTTTGATTTGCCCAGACCGTCTCCTAATATAATACTTTGAATATTGACCTTCTTTCCAACCCATTTTCTCGATTATCCTTTTGGAAGAAAAAGTCATCGACAAAACAAGACAAATTAAGGACGTGATCTAATAAATTTATTTAAATTTAATAATTATTAAAAGTTTATATAATTTATTAATTTTATAATTAATGGAACTATCGACTTTGAACGTATGGTTTGTCAAGTGATTATAACCCTATTATTCTACGGCTCAAAGGTCACGATTGTGTATACCACAAAACAGTGAAATTCAAAAATTTTACAAAAGGAAACTGGACAGGCTTCACTAATTATGTGGATTCTCAACTTTCATGGATATGGATGACGGATGTCATGACTGCTAAAGAAGAAAATATGCTTAGCAATACCATCCTCAAAACAAATAAATTAGTCATCTTCATATCCTCATATAAAGTCTTCAATCCCAGGCTATCTCGACCACAAGAGTTCATGGAAATCCTTATGGAACATTCTGAAAAGGACCATAACACAATTTTAAGATGAGAATAAAGAACATATAATAACAAGCTTATCAATCGCTATATAGTTAAAAAACAATCCAAAGTCCTTTAGAATTAATACTTTCCACGCAGACCTATTCCAATTCACAATGTGACTTTTTTACTCGCGACCTATTTTAAAACTCGTAAAATCCAAGAATGACCCATCGCCATATCATCTGATTTCATTGACATGCACTCTCTCAAAGATGTTAGTAAGTTAGTTCTTATGACGATTATTCCAGACCTTCCGGCGCAATTTTTTATTATGTCTTCCGAATTGGTAGACCTGCGACAACGCACTTGACAACTCTATCCCAGCTTATTATGACGGTTCAATACCCAAAAACCCCATACGCGGATGGCTTTGATTTTTAACTCAGTCTCGAGGAATCATCTTACAACAATGATTTTCGATTTTAAAATCAACCCTGACCTTAAACTTTGGCTTGAAAAGTTACTCCAATTGTTTTAGTATGGAATGGAGTGGTATCTAAGTGCTATTAATAACAGAGACCATGGTTACAAAAACTAACTAATCACGTGATCCCAGCACGCTCTAGCAAGGACCTCATCTTGGCGCGATGCTCCTTCATCGATTCCACACAAGCACGTATCGTCGAGTGACTGTATCTTCGCAGTCACGATGGCGCGTTCCATGGTTCATTCGTATCAAGGCTTCAAGTGGCAATGGTAGCTGGAACTCTCCAGAAATCCAGCGTTCCGTGATTTGGAGGCTCTTTTCCGACTAACCTCGATCTTCAAGAAATTCTTCCAAGAGATGAATGGGCCCCATACACCACATGCATAGGAGATGCATGGTTCAATGAATTGTATATATAGAGCTCAAAACAGTATGCTTTTCGATCTTCCATAATCCTGTGAGGCATTTCAGAACATTAGTTTATTATTATTGAACCAAAAAAACCACCGGCATATCCAAAATAAACAAAATTCAGGTGATTCCAGCCTCCCTCAACAGTCTCCGCATCTTTTCTCGGTGTTACGACTGCGTTCCTACCCACTTCCGATATGGACGGGGTCCGCATACTCGAGTCCTCCACAGTGGCACTGTTTCAGTCGCCTCTATCATATTTTCTTGGTTTCTAGGCAAGATTTCCACTCGGAAATAATTCCTTAGTAGGTTTGCTGCCTTCACTTAAATGTTGCATATCTTGTCCAAATTCGTTGCAGAAAGGTTAGATCCCCAGATATTACATGCGTATTTTATTGTAGCCTCGATGAACTGTTTGTATATGACATCCAGACCACTTATCTTTTTTGTCTCTTAGGTTTCCCAAGAACGCCTTCAGGAAGTTGATTTTCCTCGTACAAGTCAATAACATATTTTCAACATGTTTTGTAAAGGTTAAGAAGGTGTCAAAGGTAACTTCCAGGATTTTCTGGTATTTGTTTGCGGGATAATCTTCCCATCCAGTGTGACGTCAATTGATACTTTTCCTAGTCTTCTGTTTGTCGTGAATAGGGTCAACACTGACTTCTCCGGGCTAGGAGTCAATTGATTTTCCCAATACCATAAACTTAGTTTATTTATATTGTCCTGTATTCTTCTCGTTGCTTCCACAATACTCACATCCCCCAGAACATTAGTTTTCTTTTCGCAGTTCGTAATTACGTTTACAACAGAGTCTTCAGATAGACTGTCCGTCTTCCAGTCTCTTGTCTGAAGTAAATAGGTTAGTGACTGACTTTTCACTGCTGGCAGTTAGGCAATTCTTCGATAACCATTCGTTATAACTGTTCAGATTTTGTTGCAATCTCAAAGTGGCGATATGGATGTCCTGATCACGTGACTAATTACAATGTCGTCGGCATAAGTAAGAATAATATCATTTTCGGTGTCCGATGTGGGGAGGTCCGCCATGAATAGATTAATATAATGGACAAAGGGATCCTGGGGAACCATTAGGAAGAAGCCGTGAAATAGACTTGAATGGCAAATGCAGACGCGTCCTCTCCGACCACTAAGGAAGTTAGCTGACTAGAGCTTAAGCTTTCAGGGATCTTTGGTAAATTTTCCAAGTATGAATCCTCCTTGACACAGAGTCAAAAGCTTTGTGGATGTCTATGGAGCAAAGTACAGTCTTATGTGTCCCGGCCTGTGCGAAAAATCATATCGTATAAAGTTAGTCAATGGAGATAAATGGGTCGAAATAGACCTCTCCTCTAAAATCATATTGAAATGACAAATCCATAATAAAAATTTTTGATTTTCGCAAGAGCCAGCCTTTCCAGAATTTTCGACACCGGACACAATAACGCGACCGGTCTGTATGAAGCTGGTCCTTCTTCACTTTACGGGTTTTAAAATTGGACGTAGGTGGGCAAGCTTCCATAGGCTGGAATTGAATTTTTGTTAATGGAGTGGTTGAATATCCTCGTTAATGCAGCGATTCCATAGTCTCCCAGATTCTTTAAGAGGATCATTGTGGATCTTATCCGGTCCGTTAGGTTGTTTTAATGGCTTTCAATACATTTCTCACGTCATTTTCAGTGAAGTGAATCATATCTGGTTCCTTTTTCGGTTTACTGAGATATTTCGGGGATACATCCGACTTCTTATGGTCTTTATGGGATATTTTCACATAGTATTTTATTATTGTTGTTTAAGTCCTTTTGGCTGTGATCCACCTTGGACGATCTATCATCCTCTCTTGAGGCGTCTCGGATCGTCTTCCAAATTTGAGTACTAGGTCTATTTCTATTCAAAGAGGAGAACACATGCTTCCATTTTGATATTTGTGCTTTTACCTCCTGTTTTTTAGTAATTGTCCAAAGCCTTCAGTCTACGCTTATCCTCAGTAGTTAATCGGCAGACTTTTTGAGTTCGTTTTTTTCCTTGATTAATGCCGACCTGCCATATCCCCTGATGTAGTTAAGGTGGTGTTTAGGTACAGATAGTGATCTCGCATCCAAGATAGTGCGGTTTACATAAGCGACTACTTTGTTCATGGAAGTAATGCCATCCAGGTATTGCAGTAGGTTGTCAGTAAGTGTATGGTAAAGTCTCCAGTCTGCGCGTTTGTAGTTGAATTTCTCTGGGACCTCCTCCTAGTTAACGTTTTTCTCGATCTTCAAAAGGATCGCATTATGGCCACTTCTTGAGTTGTAAGTGACTGACCAAGTCGATATTGCCGCCAGGCCGGGAGAATAAAGCGTGATGTCTGGAGAAGTTAGTTTGTCTGACTCCCTGAAGGGGGTTCTCGTATGTTTTGACGGGTCATCCATGGCCGTGAAAGGTCCTGTCTGCGAAATTAGTACTTTTCCTTTTGAGTCGGACGGTTGGGTTACCAGCCATAGAGGGTGTTTGGCGTTGATATCCCCACCAATGATAACGTCGATCAAGGAAGCCAAAGTAGATAAATTGGGCATAGTGTAGTGCTTCGGGAAAGAACCAGGTGGGGGCACATAGACGTATACAATTTTTCCATATTTTGTTCCAAGTGAGACTGCATTGACTTTAGTAACATCGTTGTCTCCCGAGATATTCTTCACCACTAAAGTGATGTCGACACATTTATGGTCTTTCCAATATAAAATGAGTAGGTCACAACCCCGCTTACTCTTCCGGTTAGTCCGTATTGGTTTGTATCTGGAGAACACCGGGGTATGACTGTTTATAGACAATTCCGTCTGTTGTATCAAAGCCACGTCGATCTTTAGCTCTGCCAGGAGAGAGCGCAGTTCCAATATTTTGCTTCTTACTCTATTTAAATTTAGTTGAAGAACCGTGGTCCGTTTCTTGCAGTGGGCTAGGGGTTTTTTCCGGGTCCGATAGTGCGTGCCGACGAGAAAACAGTTTCCTCGGAAGTAAATGTTAAATGGCTCTCTTTGGAGGAACATTAGGTGCCCTCTGGGCGTTACCAATACAGTGAACCACATAACACCACGCTAAATTAAGATAAGAAATTAATGAAAACATCATCAATTGATATCCTTATAAATGAATTCTGTCAATCTGTTGTCATCAAAAAGACGTCCAACAATATGTAGGGCATACCCAGTCAAAAGGGAATTGGTTTTCTAGTTTGATCGGTTATTATAGCTGTCGACTCTAACAATAATAAATATTATGCTGTTTAAAAACAAATTTTTATTTTTTCAAAAAATTTTCAGCTTTTAAAGTTATTATAGCACTGTTTTTTCGTTCTTTGATAAGTTTGTTTTCATTAACTTTATTCTTGACTGTATTGTGATAATTAATCATTTCTCTTTGTGGCAATGATTTCATTCGATTATAGTTTTTATTAAAAATAGTCTTTTCACGATCTATTTTCTCAATTTCTATTGATGATCTGCGATTAGATAATTTGGATTGAATAAAGTTATTGCTGAGACAAAATTTCATTTCCCTATTACGAATAATATTCAGACTAAGTTAATTCTTATAATTTACCGGGCATTTAATGGCTTCTTGCAATATAAATTATCCCTGCTTTGCATTAACGACAAATCACATCTACCGCTTTATATAGCACATTAGAGCTTAAACCACATTAGCCATTATTAATTAGTTCTTATGAAATTTAATTTTATTCATATTTGATCACAATTTCTAAGTCTATATCACAGGCTTGTCTTCACAAGGTCGCCCAAATAGTTTCAAAAGTTATGAATGATTTAAGATTCCTCACAAATCAACCGTTTTAACAGGTGCTTTTTGAATCAAAAATAAATGAAATAACCTCTAGTGGTAGGGAAGGTAATTAAATTATTCCATAGACCAAACTAACTAACTCCTTGGTCCTAACTCGTTCCAGCATTCCAGAACTTGTCTCCAGGTAACGACATTGTCCCCGGGGAAAGAATAGTGGATCCTTTTGATGCCGGCCAAGCATTGGGGTCTCCTCAGTAAGATGGATCCAATGACGCCATCGGAAAGAAAATAATTTATGACAAACTAGCCACATAGAGCCAGATGGCGCCACGTGGCATATTAATAACACATATGGTAAATAGGTATGGTCAATAATATGATTTTTTCATTTGTTTAAAAGAATTTTGTGTCTAACCATATACTAATTGTTATTTTCATTTGTGGCGTTTCTCCAGATTTTTGAGGTTCCAAGTTTTAGGTGTTTCCAAAGTTCTTAGCGGTCTACTGGGAATTCAAATAACAATCGACTGAATTTCACCACAAGGCTTTTGAAGACATCCAATTTGAGTAGAAACAGTAGATTGCGTTAGTATATTGAAATTTTCCACCCGACAAATATTAATTTTCATGTTTAATTCGGCTCTTAAATCTCGTTTCTAATTCATGACTATTGAAGACGTCAGTAGACTATCCACCAATGACAGACGTTAGGTCAACTGTACCTAGAGGGGTTATTAGCTGTTCTAAGATTTCTTTCATTCAAATCATCGTATACGTTACTTTGAGACATTCGATTCATTCGTTTGACTGCAAATATGACAGAACAGAGCCGTCCAAAAAGAGGGTTCAGTTATTGAAGTTGATAAACAGGGAACCAGTACTGAATTTTAAATGTAGCAAGATAGTTCCTTTTTCTTTAATGTAATTAATTAAAGTGTTCTTTATGTGAATTATAGATTTGAAATACAAGAACAGTGATCCAAAGGTCGTTATCCGGGGCGCTGAGGTCGATTCAAGCACTCGTCGCTAGGGAAAAATTGTGATTTTGTCAAGTCTTTATAAAATCAATAAGAACAAAGTTTAATAATTTATTGAATTTAGACCAACAGTACTATATATTATAAGAATGTGGTTTATTAATCACCAGTCCTTCAAAGCTGTGGTTAACAAGAAAATAACAACCAAATAGGATTTTAGAAAGTAACAAATTATATTCGAAGAGTAGTTACGGAAATAAATAAATTATGAGGGAATATTAGTTTATTAACTGTAAAATTAGTATTTCTTAAAGTCCACGGAAGCAGAATTAATGCAATACCTTAAATATGTTGGTTCTGGTCCATCCTCGAAGACATGTCCTAAATGTGAGCCACAATTTGCACAACAAACTTCGACACGTGACCCTAAAATTATGGAATTTCATACCAGTATCGGCAGAATATGATATTTTACTAATACTAATAACATCAAAAAATGAATCCCAGCCGCAGGGACATTTGTATTTGTGGTCACTCATGAATAATTCCTCATCACATACAATGCATAAATATTTTCCAGCTGTTTTATTATTTAAATATTTCCCAGTGAAAGGCCTAAATAATAGAAAAAACAACCTTTCAGTTGCTGAATTTTGAGTGACGTCATATTGAAGTTCAGTTAGTCTCTTTTTCAACAGATCCTTATCAATAGATTTTGGATATTCATTGGGTTTCCCTGATATTGTAGTGACTTTTCCAAATATTAATTTAGATATTCGATCAAAACTCATTAATAATATAAATTGATTACTCTTTTAAACATTATTTAAAATAATTAAATAATTATTTAATATTTAATTATTAAATAATAATTAAAGTTCAATGAATCCTTTACCATATCCTATCCCATCAGAACAAAGAGTTCTTTGTCTGAACAAACGTACTTGCGCCGGTGTAAGGGTGGATTAACCCGTAGCACCTACGCGCCTGGATGGAACTTGTACCATGAAAGTAGAACAACAGAATCCTGTCCTTCCTTCTGATTTATCCTTGGATTTATGGATCCTCAGATATTGAGGGAACAAAAAAGAGTTCTCTCATACTATTGTAGGGGAGAATTCTAGACCATGATGACCCCTTGAGAGAATGGCATTACGGTTTTGGAGTACCATACAAGCCATGAACATACATCCACATACGATCGTACGTAGTCTTGTAAGACAAGGCCAGTTATCCTCTGGCAATCGTCAGAGAACTGTCCAAGCTGGACAGAGATGACTGAGGAACAACCCTCAACGGAGAACTCTCTATGAGGAACATGCCAAACTTATTGACACTCTCAGTCTCAAACGTGAATACTCGCAAAGAGCTTATATCCCAAATTTGGGGTATCGAGTAACGAATGAAGGTCTTTAAGAGTTCCATTCGTTGTATTCCACGAATGGATAACGACGATGGTCGACCCTTGCAGTGATTACTGCACTATGCCCACCAGTTCTACCCTGCACAATCGTGTGTAGTGCGATGGTAGTTCCGTTGCAGAATTAATCAAATTTTCCAAAAAATCTAAAAAAACGTTGTCTTTTAAGCCTTTCCAAAGATAATCTGGAAATCCCAAAAATTTCTTGAAAAGGATGACCTTAAAATCAGTTTTTACTACCGATTGCTAGCCGGAAGATATCTTTCGGGCTGATTTAAAGGTAATTGCGTTAATACTTAAGCTGAGAAATATCTCCAAAAGTTTTTTTAGATATACTGGTTTGATTGTTTAGTCTATGATGGAATTCCACTAAGACGTGAACAAACCAGAAAGCTACCAATTTTGTGTTTTTTTAAGACCAATCATTATTCCTCTGCGTGAGCAATCGCATCACCCAACGGGTTTCCTGGCTTCTTTCAGGTTTTTTGAATAAGTACGTAATGAATCACTTTGCTGTATTTGATTGGATTTTTTAATGCGAATCACCACATTCTGGATAGGACTTGTCCCCTCGTGATGATTTTGTATTTTTCCAACTAAGAATATACTCACTTTTTGTTGACATATATTCACAAAAATGTCATAAATCATATCTACTATCTCAAATAAATAATTCAATTCCTGGTGATGAAGACTGGGTCAAATAGATATGGTAAGGATAACTTTTCTTATAATAAACAGTGGGATCTATGATTGTATATAAATTCTTTCAATCAATGAGCCAACGGCATCCGAACCCTCAATGACCCGAAGGTAATCCTGAAGAACATAAAACTAATCATTTAAAAGACAGAAAGGCTTTTTATAAAACAATCATTTCTTTGATGTTGCCATCAATAGATCACTCTTTTCCTTCTCAAGCAACTCAAGCTCTGCTTTCATGGCAACATTTTCTTTAATTAGAAAGCTCATTTGTTTGAAAATAGTGGGCACTAAGTTACAGGTTAGATTGATTACTTTGACAAGGAAATAAGTCAGAGAATAACTTGAATGAGTCATTCCATTCAAATCGCATGAGGTCCTTAACATTTTTAGGCAAATTTCTTGGTTATATTTATAAACACTACAAAGACTCCATTTTTGCAGGTTTCAACATTTTTCTGGTTTTTTCAACTTTAGGGGATGCTGCTTTATTCACAAATTTCGAAGGAAGTTTGTTATTTTTAGCCATTTTACCTTTTTTCCTAGATGGCATTCAGAAACTACACATCAAAGTAATAATTACATTCAAAATTACATTTTAATTAATTTAATTTTTATCAATTTAAAAATAAATTTTACAACCAATTTTAATGCTATTGACCAGATAGAATAGTTCTTAATTAATTTATTTATTTATTAACCCCGGATACACCGAAAAAGAAGTTAACGTAACCAACTAATTAAGTGTATCCAGTTTCCACTTCTACAGAAACAGAGTCCATCCGGAATCAGCATAAAAGGTAAGACGTCATTACATGCAGTTGTGGAAACCCCTCCAGTGGAGTGGGGAAAGCAAATGATCCTTTTTCATGCCGGCCTGGCACTGGGCGTCACCTAGACAGGTGGATCACATGACGCCACTCTATTAGGAAGAGAGAGGAGGAACAGACAAGCAAGCAGAAAATTTAAACCAAAAAATAGTGCTTAATGCAGTCCCTATTGTAAAAGCGCTACTTGGATACTACAAGAGATGGTTCCACCCAACAGTAGATCATCTCTACTACCAATACATACTTCCATCAATCAGGTACTGCTGCGCGGCATGGGGTACTAACATGTCCCACAACAACCTAAAGAATTTAAACTCTTTCCAAGAGACAGTAACGAAAACCCTACAAAGATCCTCTTTCTCATTAAAACCAACCCCGTTCGAGGAACTCGTGAGGAGAACGGGAGCTCAGCAAAAAACCCATAAACTTCACAAAAGCGATTCGTCCATACAGGAATTGTGTCGGAACTCAGGAGGAACACTGAAGAAAGATGAGGCGGCTACTCAAGGGGACCTGGATCATTTGACGGCCCCTACCTTCTTTATTTTGTCGGTTATTCTTGGTTTTTAAATAAAAAATAAAAATTAGCTATCTACCTGGTCGAAGGATTCCGCTCTGCTCTATGCCATCTTCAAATCCTAAGAAGCATCAGTTGATCCATGTCTCAAAAGACGTTAAGTGCTCAGTCGGCATCCAAAAATGATATATTTCTTTCCTACTCCACTGGAGGGGTTCTCACATTGGCGGATACGAATAAACTGGATTGGTCTCACTCCAACCAATTACTTTTGTAACGACCAAACTAATCAGTACATTTAAAGAAAATACATTTCTTCTTGAGTACAGAGAACTTATTCAAATTTTGCAAAAAAAACTGTTGGTACATGAAAATGGTATGACTTTTGAAGGAATATTGTAGATTATTTTAATGACTTTTTTATTTAATTATACTATTTAATTTTTTTTTTTTTTTTTTTTTTTTTAAATAATAATAATTTTTAATGAAAAATAAATCAATAAATATCAGTTGAGGAAGCCTGCTGCGTGGATTGCGAACGAGTTCCCTCGGAGTATGGCTATTCCAATCTTTTGTCTTAGCCATAGCCCTTCTCGTTGATCCCTTTTCTTTCTGGCAAGCAATCCTCCGAGTTCTTGCAAGAATTCAGCCGTCATTGGACCAACGGCTCCCGATGATTCGGTCGCAACAGGAGTAAATCGGTAGCGATCCCCGAGGCAAGAATATTTCTTGATTTTTAGTTTTCCGCGGTCGAAGCAGCTGCTCCAGGTGTCTGAACAGATTTATAAATGTTTCGTGCTTGAGAACGTGTCTATGCAAGTTGCGTCCCAGACCAAAGATCTTCCAGACGTGAAGGGGAAAAGGTCATCCCGTCAGGTCTCTTCCCATCTCCTCGATCAAAGACCACTGGTTCAAGCTGTGCTGGGAAGCCTGAAGCTTTCAGAGCTCTGACGATCACATCATTCAGAGCAGCATGACGTGGTCCCCTTCCGGCGCTTCTTCTGCAGGACAGCGGGTGCAATCCTTTCACATCGACTGTTTTCCCGCATCGGCATCGGTGCTCCTGGCAAACGTCTAGTCCCAGCCTTTGTCCGATTCCAATCCTCAAAGAATCGTCGTCCAAAAAGGTCCCGAGGTTTGGGCAAGGTATTGCACCAAGCCATGCTCCACTCCCTCGACTTGAAGCTGACACCAAACAAGCCAGACGATGTTGATTTGCTTCTTTCTTAAGGTCCTTCAAAATTTTGGAGCAGACAATGTCATCCAATTTCTTTGCTTCGTTGTGTCTTCTGGGATTTTGAGTCCGGACCCGTTCCATTTCCGACAAGCTTCGTCAAATGACTCATTCCAGCAAAGTCCAATTGTGTTATGAAGGACTTGCCGTGTCAAATGACTGCAGCTTGAGAGAGATGATAGGTATGCCGGGTACGCAACCTCCAGCGCCGATCTCATTCCGACACCCCCAAATCCAGAGGGAAGCTTGCATTGTTTCCAACCAAGTTCGTCGAAGCGGACGTTAATTATTGACTCGACTGTTTTAATAGTTTGTCTAATATTTCATTTCATGACGTTCTTTGGTAATAAAAATAAATTTGAGATGTAAACTATTAGTTACCTGATCTTTTAACTAACACGACTAATATAATAAAATAGCATTGAAGGGAGGAACTTGTGGAACGTAAATAAGGATGCCTTGAAGTGATGGACAAAATTAATGACACTTTTATTTAGAGGAAAGTATACGGTTGATTAAAGAAAACCATAAAATTATAATTTCGTATAGTCAGTATGTAGTAAACCCAAAAGTGGCGAATTATAATGAATTTGCAATCTGTTGTGAATTACATTTACAAACTATGCAATTAAATCTTGAGAAAAAATCTAAACAATGAATTATACTAGAAACAAGTAATTAACGCACAAACTAACACTCAACAACCGCTGGCTGCTCTCAGTATTTAATTTAACCCAGTATTTATTACTACGTCAAATATCGAGTTAGTCCGACATAATGTCTAATCGATAAAACAATGTATCTATTTTATGTTGTCTGACCTATTACTACCCATGGTCCATTCAAGGGAAAGAAACCGGTGGCTAACAAAAACGTTACAACAAAGAGCTGACGCTCCAGGGATCCGCCAGGTATATTTGGTTCTATGCAGAACTAGGAGGTGGACCCGGACATGAGAAGAGGTAACCCGTCTTCTGGTCGTCAAGAAAGCACTATGGGCATAGTGAAGAGGACGATTTTCCAATCCTGTACAGATATGAATTTAAATTCAAGTGATGACCACAACTAAGGCACGCCAATTAGACACGAACTTCCCGAGGTAGGGAAGTTTCGGTCCCGACAATAATAGGTGGAATTCACTCCAGAAGCTTGTTGATATCACGGCTTTTGAAGGCTTTAGTGGATATCCACTCATGGATTTTTTTCTGTTGTGACTGAGAGGGCTCTGTCTCTGGGATGGTTCGTAGAATCTCTGACCTACAAATTGACCAATTTATTATTTAAAAAAATAATAATACGTACAATATTTACGAAATAATTGATTTAGAATAATCTATAAATATTAATTTATATCAAAATTTATTTTTAAATTCATTAGATTAAAATAACAATTATGTCAAAATTACCAAGATGGGTAGCTTTGTTTTGTAATCCAAACTCTAATTTTCAGCAACACAAAATATTGTTGTGTTTTTTAGCTTTAATTATAGATTCCAATGCTTCATTTGGATCCTCACCTACATCGTTTATGTTTGCAGTCACTCTGCTAGAAAGCCGCTGAGTGTGGTTAAGGTGTGGGTACAATTATTACTTTTAGAATGTGCTATCTCCAACAAATACGACAGCAGCCTGGGCTCCCTTTGGTATTTTTATATAATTTTAAAGATAAATCGAATTCTAAAACTCTTCTTGGTGGACTTGATTCTAGTTTTTTATTTTCCTATGCCTTTGGAATGCTTTTTCTGGGTCATTCCTCAGAAAAACTAGGAATTATTAGAGTTCTGTCAGTAACAAATTTCCTAGCTTCTATTTTTACTGTACTGTTTGGAGTTGGATATTTCTGTTCAATTCACAATTATTGGTACTATTTTTTCATTCAGGTATTATATTCTTTACAATTAGTTCTTCTGTGGAATTTCTATGTCGGCCAGTTGGCCTGGTCTGATAGGAGTATTGTCCAATTGGTCTGGGGTTAAATTGTTATATTTCGTTTTAAATTAAGACGAGGCCTCGTTACAGGGATTTGGTCTTCATGTGCTAACACTGGGAACATTGTCGGGACAATCATAGCTAGTGCCTTTGTGAGTCATAAATGGGGATGGTCCTTCATAGTCCCTGGCCTAGTTCTCCTTTTCATTACCATTATTATGTCTATATTTCTCATAGAGAGTTGATTTCTCATAGTATTGTAGGACCTGATTCCTTGGAAATTGAAATAAATAAATACCAACCAATTGAAAATGAGGACGATTTGTCTGGACAACCAATTTCGATTGCTAATCTTCTAAAAATTCCAGTTATTTGATGACTCATTACAGAATATTATTTCTTTTGGAGTTGCTAGCTTTTTCTTGAAATTAACCAGTTATACCCTTCTTTACTGGCTTCCTGTCTATCTACTCAACAAATCCAATGGGAAACTCAATCCTAAACAGGCTGGGGAAATGTCGACTTTCTATGACGTCGGGAGTGTCTTTGGTGTTTCCATTGCCGGCTTAATTACCGATTTCTTAGGGAAAAGACGGATCATATGTCTTCTTTTGTGCTGTTTAGCATGTCCCTCAGTTTGTCAAATTTATATTGTAGCTGTTTCTGCTAAATTTTTACCAAAATGTATCGTACTATTATTCTGCATGTATTAATGAATATAAACTATAGCTATGCTTGTTCTGGTAGGATTTTTCATCAACGGTTGTTTTGGACTGCTTGTGACCACAATTTCCATAGACATGTCTCAGGATCCCTCAATTAAAAGGCTGGGAAGATGCAGTGCTGCTATCACTGGTTTTCTTGATGGTGTTGGCTCCATTGGTTTATTTTTAACGTGACAAGCAAAGGGGCTGCACTTGGTCCTATTTTATCCGGATATTTATCAAAATACTCTTGGAATTACTTTTTCTACTTGATAATATCATCTGTGGGGATTTGTCTCCTTGTAATGATTATAATATTATTTAGACTCTCATCAAACCGACCATCATGGAATTTAAGAGAACTGAAGATGATATTTAACATTTTATTAATAAATTTTGATTTTTAAGAAAATATATTTTTATGGTCATAAAATTAAACCATTTAAACCACTAATTATTTATTTCATTCATTCTGGTTAAATGTCAAAAAATAATTTATTAAAAAATGTCATGTGGGTGGCCGACGACATGGTGGCATTTAGAAGAAAAGGGCCACACTTTCCCCTATCCTCACGGGTGGACCAACAAGGAAGGCCTATAAAGAAAACCGCATCGACATGTTGCTAATTCAAGCCGATAACAAAAGGAGGAAGATGTTAATTGAGGACTTTCAGTCTCTGCATACTCAACGATCCAGCTTTCTCTGCAAGAATATCTACTAACGTAACGATAAACCCTCATCACTGCCATCTCCATCCCTGGCCCTCTTTTTGACTGGTCAGTGAAATATGATATCAGGAGTGACCACGATCCAATATTTTTATGGGTCAAAACGAGGTCACGGATAAAAGAACAGTTTCTGAAGATAATTAATTAGTCTTGAGAACTGGAGAGGATTCACGGAGTACGTCGATATTCCCATTGGTCTCAACGAAACATTTGATCAGAGAACGAAATATTCTAAGGATGGTGAAATCGTCAACAGAAGAGAACATTAGAAAAATACGAGAACTGAACAGAGGGATCTTCAAGAACATAAAGGAAGAAAATGCGAATATATGGACTAGAGTATCGAAGGCTCTCTACATCAACCCCCAATGCAGTTAGTCTGGAAGTGGATCAAGAACATCAAAAATCCTCCCCAGAGAAAAAATGTGAAATCTACATCCAACCTGACAGCCTGATAGAATATTGCAAGTCTATCTCCTACAAGGAGTTTTCAAAAGAACACTATGTATTCCTAAAAAGATTGCACCGAATCGTTCCGATGACTCTTTACTAGCCAGGATGTCCGCAGAGTCATATCCAAAACCAACAACTCAGAAGCCAAAGGACCAGACAACATAAGTGAAGCACCTGGGCCATCAAGCCCTAGAAGTATTAGCCTATATCTTCAACCTATCCATCAACACAAAAAATATGGAACAAATCTCTAATAAAACCTATTAGAAAACTCAACCAGTAAATGAACCACCTTCCTATCACCCAATATCTATTCTGAGTCAGGTCTCAAGATCCTTGAAAGGCTTGTTCTGGAAAAAGTATAGGATTCGATCTGAATACCTTCGACGCAGCACTGATTTCTGGGTAACCTTTCGACCACAACCCTCACACATTTCATTGAGGAAGGGTTTAACTCCCCAAACCCCATCATAGGATAGTAATTATATCCGTAGACATCACAAAACCGTTCGACTCGGTCCTAGGAAACTCCTTACAAAGAAGATATTTGAAACCAACATTCATCCGAACTTGAAGCTTGAAAACCTTCTAAATTGAAGATGAGCACAAGTACTCTACAACAACATCAAATCAAGATCTCGCTACCTTCAAGTGGAGTCCCTCAAGGCTCCACACTGTCACCCCGACTTTTCAACCTCTACATAAACGGTATACCACTAGCATGTGATGAGAATTGTCTAATCCTCTCCTATGGTGACAATATCATTTTTTCTCCAAGGACAGAAGCATTAAATCATCGACTCAGTCCGCTCAACAAATCCTTGACAAGCTGGAACTATGACTCTCGAAGCGGAGACTCAACACATCAGCAACAAAGTTCTCTGTCAAGCTGTTTACCACTTACAAAAGACAGCTCTGTGTCGAACCAAAAATCTTTATGAAGAACGAGGATATTCCTATTAACAAAACACCGAGGATTCTGGGAGTCACCTTTGAACATGAACTCTACTTTATCCGAAATGTTGAGAACAAAGTAACTTCTGCTCTAAAGAAAATGGGAATTTTAAACTCTCAAAAACACTTAGAGACCAAACTGGGAGCATGCCACAGTTTATGAACAATTTATACGACCAACGATGACGGATGCAAGTCTTTCGTGGTCAATGCAGATTTCACGATCCTCGTCATTGAAACTATCCGCGATCGAAAAGACTGCAGTAAAGTTGAGTGACCAGAACACAAGATCCGACCTATTGAAAATCTTCTAATTGAATTACAACGAAAATTCTTAAAGGCGGTCAGTCTACTGAGCTGCCCCCTGTCTCATATACTATCAAAATATCCACAAACATGTAAAAAGTTTGAACCGATGTTATGTCCAATGAGAAGAGCTGTACATAATTATCGATTCCGCCGGACTCGTCATCCCCCTTGTCGGTCTGGGTTCACTTAGTCTGTTGAGAACTTTTATTTCTCTCTGACCCAGTGATCTTTGGGGTAATAACAACAATCATTTTACTAAAGACCTTCAGAAGCTGATCGTTGTACGAGGAATTGTCTGAAGGACTCCTTTGAATTTGGATGCTTCTGTTGCACCACTACCGGAAAACTTGCAACGCTTCACAGACTCAACTCGATATACCGGAAAACCATATATATGATGGGCCCTCATTTCCCCTCCCCAATCGGATTCCTCTGCAGGGATGAGAGAAGGCTCTTTCGTACGGTAGTGGGAACAACGGGAGACCACAGACGTTGGATTACTCGATTGCTTGCGGAAACTGGGATTACCTAACTGTCATGTTATTTCTATCTTTCTTGGTGATCTCGGGGTTTTAAAGAAATAATCATTTCTAATACCACATTCTTGGTGTCCAAGATTTCAAAAGGGACCAACCATTCTGACCTTCGACACCAGAAAACTTAAATATATGAAAAAGAGACGCACTCCATATTCTGACATTCAAAAATTTGGTTGATAGGTATGTTGTCTACAGAAGTCTGCACCTTAGTATTTGCTGTCTTTAAGGGGTCGTGTAGCATGGGTGGCCATAAAGTCGTGCATTTTTAGCTCAAGTTTGGTTTTTTGGGGAAGTGTGTTTTTGAGGTCAGTGAGGATCCTACGAATGTGCTAGTGGATTTGAGTAGTGGGAAGGTTGGATGCTTAGGGTCAAGTGAGTGCTGGAGATATTGTTTGGATATGGAGGTGATCACTTAACTGAAAATTTTTATCTCAAGTGTAAGCAGTCAACGTGAATAGATTTTAAACAGTCCGTACTTAACTGGTCGATGATTCTGTTATACGCCTTCTGCAATTCCTAAGAGACGTCAGTTGATCTACCTGTGCCTAGATGATTCAACAATAGCTTCCATGATTTCAATAACTCGTATTTCAACCGTGACGGTCCTCTAAAATTGTTAATGTGTTTAATAATGATAAACTTCAACTACGATACATAATTAAGTTCATTTTAAAGTGAAATTAAATATTTGACATTTGTAATGCTCTCACAAAAGTCATGGGAAGACAAAAAAGAACTTCATGGGAAGACACGGACATGGGAAAAGAAACTTGCCTGGGACCATACTCGCCATTTCTGCACGGCAAACAAACTGTTCTTGTGCAACACCGCATTTCTCATCGTGCATGCCACATAACCCTGATGGGCGAACGAAGAAACCAGAAGGAAAACTAGTCCCTATTACAACCAATTGATTATATTTATGTCGGATCAATGACAAACTCTCTTATAAACGCACGCTCATACGAAGTTCAAAACTGTCAGCGATCACAGAATGGTTTGTCACCTTCAGCCTGGCGAACATGGTACAAAATAAGAAACATAATAACATTACAAACAATAATAATGAGAATACAAGAAATGGATATTCAACGGGAAAACTGATTTCTAATCAAGACACAGTCAAAAGTTATCAAAAACACATCTGCTCTTATCTGAAGGACCAAACAGTAGGAATTTCGTGGGATCACACGAAGTAAATAATAAACGAAGCAGCAAGCCAGTACCTCGGCACGCGGGAGATGGCCAGTAAGGGTCTGACGACACATACGGAACTAGTAAAGGAATTAGCAAAGGAGTTAAAGGAAATCCATACAAAAAAACTAATCGAAAAAGACTATAACAAGAGAAAAGTCCTTCAGGGGCAGAGGGACCAAATCCGTAGAAAAATCAGGAGACTGAACAAGACACTTCACCAAGAAGAACTTCTTCGCAAAATCAATGAAGTATCCAAACTAAAGGATAATTCACAAATGTATATGGCCGCTCGTTTACTACGCCACACAAACCGGAAGGAACGAATAATCATCAAAGACAAAAATGGCAAGACATTACTGAATACTGAAGAGCAAGCGGAGGTAATTGCAACACATTTTGAGAAATTTTAATGTGACTACAGCAATCCCCCCATTCAAAGGAAAGCCTAGACCTTTAAAAGAACCAATTACAATTTTGGAAGTAAAAACAGCATGTCAAAAACTAAAAAATAACAGAAGCTCTGGACCAGATATGAAAAACCCATAACTACTGAAGTACGCGCCTGACCCCCTTTTTGAAAAAATCCCTACACTACTAAATGAAATGTTTTCTACTAACTCAACCCTGCCTCCGGGATGGGGATTACTAATACACATACGAAACCCAATATACCCAAAGGACCGGTTGAAAATTTACGACCTATTATATTATCAAACTATATACGGAAAGTTTTAGCTAACATTGTATTGGAACGAATAAAAATACTCACCTATGACTACCTACCCGAAAGTCAAAGTGGGTTCAAAGAAGGAAGATCAAGAGCTGATTTAGTCTGAAGTCTAAGATGGAGATGTGCAACACATCAAAGATATTGCAATGCCATCCACATTCTGGGAATAGATCTATCAAAAGCCTTTGACTCGGTTAACAGGAAAAATTGATGACAGTGCTGGAAGGGTTTATTGACGAATCGAGTCTAAGAATGATTCAAATCCTTCTATCTAACACAGAGCTCCTTGTGAGAGTTGGAAAAACCTACTCAAGAAAATTTGAAACAAACACAGGCACTCCTCAAGGAGACTCCCTCTCTCCCCTACTATTCACAATATACTTGGAGGCCGCTATGAGGAACTGAGACCATTATATCAAGGAAAAATAGAAGAAGTGATTTATGCTGATGATATCGACCTAATTTCTGAAGACAAAGAACTCCTGGAGCATGTACTAGAAAAAGCACCAGATATACTTGAGAAATGGTTTCTCACCGTGAACAGGGAAAAAACAGAACGGACAGAGATAAGAAGAATGAACAACTCACTCGAAGAAAAATGGAGACACATAAAGAAACTTGGCTCACTACTAGGAGATAGCGAAGACATCATACGGAGAAAAACATTGGCAAATGCGGCATTACAAAGGCTTAAAAATCTTTGGCTAAAACGGAAAGGATATAACATAAAACAAAGGATTATGTTATACGACACTTTCATCAAACCAATTCTACTATACAACTCTGGGACCTGGGCCACCTCTAAAGAGGAAATGGAGAGGCTAGACTCATTTCACAGGAATCATCTAAGAAACATAATTGGAATGTCCTGGCCATCCAAGATCTCGCGGAATGGACTGTACAATAAGTGTGACTGTAAACCATTAAGCCACGAGATCATTAGCTCTCGTTGAAGACTTTTTGGACACGTCCTGAGGTTGGACCCGATATCCCCTCCGAACATCGCAATGGAAGATTACTACTCCTCCAATGTAAAACGCTTTCGTGGAAGACCAAGAACTACCCTTCCGGTCGTTCTACAAAACGATCTGAAAGCCGTGAAGAAAACATTGGCATCTGGTGACGATTTGGACTCACTGAGGGACCGAGCAAAGACCAGAAGAGCTTGGAGCAACCTAACTAATTCTCTTATATTTTTTGCTGCACATGCGGGGCTATAAATATTATGGCTCTCGTGAAAGTGCTAATAAATAAAAGTGATAACAGACCCATACACTAGTCATGGAAGTTGATCTTAGCAACAACAATTACGTTGGAATCATAAAATAACTTCAATGTGGACTTAACAAATAAATTAATGTAATTAGATCATTGGAATGGATTCAATCTTATCAGCTGGTACTTTAACATAATCCTGTAATATTAACAAATTATAATACGGAATTCTGACCAGTCGTCTCATCCTCCGCCTCATCAATTTCATATTGAAACACAGAGTCCGTCAATCCTAGGCACGAAGCCAAACCATAGCCGACTCCCTGAACATCTTAAAAGTAAAAAGTACTAAAATACAGTTAATGGTGCGGACAATAAATGATGGGAATACTTTCATTAATGATTCCTGAAATAGTCTAATACACCTTTACCCCATATCGGGAGATCACATCATTATCGAGTTCATCATCGTCACTTAAAGTCCCGTCTGTATACTGTCTTGTAGTTGAACCATCTTTGAAGTGAATTATTCGTTCTACTTTTTTTGGTTCTTCTTGTTTAATTTCCTAAACATGAAATATTTATACATACCATAATCCTTTAATAAATTGATTTATTATTTAATTTGAATTTATTCTAAATAATTAATTTTATTTTAAATGCTCAATAAAGTTTATAAATTAAATAAAAACAATAAAAGGGAAGGTTCAAAAGCTATTTTCCTTAACGACCTCTATTTTCACTACTAAATATCAGAATCTTGTTTAGGATGAACCTTTATGTTTTCAACAAGCCCGATGGATGAATTTATTCCATTTCTGTCGGAAATTACGTCTATGTTTAAAAACTGCTCTAAGACGTGCCTCAGAGCTGTCGTCCATGCAAATTAGAATGAGATGCTAACATCCATTCAACAATATCTTTCTTCGATTTCGAGTGGAAATCTTATTTCTGTTATACTGGATATTTCCAACCCCTTTAACCGTGTTAGACAGGATTGCCTTTTTAAAGATTGCACTCGTCTGGCATCCGAGATCTTGAAACTCGGTGCCCTGGACATTGCAATCGTCTTAGTAGACAATATTGTCCGTTCTCAAACCGTATCCAATAACTCCTTTTACTGCTTGGCTCACTTTCTTTACCTTGACTGTCGATGATGCTACACATAATACCTCATTGTCATTGTCACGTCTTGGGTGGTCATGCTTTTGCCTTAACACCTCGGAGAAAGATTACCAACATTTTTATGTCAGACCCAGAATTCATTTTCCTCCATTCAACAAGATTTTTCTTCGATAGCCCCCCGAGGGGCTACTTTACAGGTGATTAAATTTCATTAAATTTAATTTGTTTTAATAATAAATAATAATTTTACTTAGTCATGTCCGTTTTCGTTAATGAGTTAAGACACCTGATTGCAGGGTAGAGGATTTGATCGAATATTTCAGAAGAAAAAGTTTATTGAAGAGTGTCATGCACTGTATTTATTGCCTGTTGCCTATGAAAGAAGTGACGCAACGAAACATGTGGATAAGTATTCTGGAAATGCACAAATGCAATGTGTACTAATACAAATCAACTCAATCAATTAGAAACGATAGTTGTTTTCCGGATTTAAACATATCTTTGGATATTAAGCCTTATTTAATAATAATAGCCTTTTCACGAGAGCCATAGTATTTATAGCTCCGCATAGGCAAAACATACACCTTATTTAAGTAAAGAACAGTTAATTTTAGCTAATCGTAGAACCAAGGAAAATCCACTTCGATTTTCTTTTTCTTGTGTGTGGGTCCTTTCTAGACAATCCAGTTCCGCAGTGAGTACCCACTGATGACGGCGTCACTCGTCAAACCCTTTTGGCATCGTAGATGCGTGGAACCTTCCACCAGGTGAACAGCAGCGAGAATCGAACTCGTAACATAAGTCACTTTAGCTCGACACGTAACCACTATGCCTTATTTGATGTTGGTTCCAATTATAATTTAAAAAACACTATAACTTTTTATATTTTTCGTGAAGGGGGCTACTTTACAAATGATCCTAAAATTTTTGTTACTTCTAGACAATGCTAATGTTCATTGCATAGATGAAATCTTCACATTGAATTGTTTTTTCTACCACCAAATACAACATCGAAATTGCAACCTTTGGATCAGGGATTATAAATTCTTTAAATCAAAATATGAAAAAGCTTGAAAAGAAATTTAAGCATGATCGAAGACAATTCTGAAAATACATATGAGAGATTAAAAGAATATAAATTAATCAATTCTTTACCTTTAATTAGTGAATCGTGGAAAATGTTTTCGTCAGATACAATAAAAAATTGTTTTTACTAATGAATATTGTATATTCATTTTTTCTGCCGCTGAAAACTCAGATATGAAAACGAGCAAAATATGTGGTTCTACTCGAGGATGTTTGGTTTGTTCTGAAGTAGTTGTCCATTTCGACATTTGCGGGGACCTGGTCATTTAGACGTAGCACGTGGCCAAAGAGGCTCTATCTTGATTTGAAAATATCATCTGACAGTACGTCGGGTTTGCATTTATTATAAAGGTCTGCATTAGAGATTTCATAGGCCAGTTGATCTTGATTACCGATTTGATCTGAGTTTTGTGGAAGGAGTCAAGACGGTCCATTTCCCGTTTAGGGATTCCCCAAGTATTAGAGTTGTAGGTTAGTACCGGAATGACAAAAGCTTTGTATATTCTTAGCCTGGTGTTTAGTACTATCCTTTTCTGTGCCCCATATTGACGATATTTTTTTTTAGCAAGGATCTTCCTACGAGTAACATCTTCAGAGTCTCCTAGAAGCGAGCCAATCTTCTCTTAGCTTCTCCATAACTCGTCCGATCTCCGATCATTACGTGTAAGCGTTGTAAACTCCGTTTTTGTCTGGATTTACGGTTAAGAACCATTTCGAATATATGTTTCAGAGTACGCTGAGCATTGCTGAAGTGTTTGAGTATCCTCAGAAACAAAGTCCAGATTGTCCGCATAACATAAATTATCTCATCATAGTTGTTTCCAATCTCTTAGTGCAGCTTCAAAATAAACAATAAAGAGGACCGGAGATAGCGATTCCCCTATGGAACTCCACGTGAAGTCGGAAAAAGTTGGAAGTACATTTGCCAATTTTGACAGAAAGATGACTGTTCTGCATGACCAGGCATATTATTTAACGTCGTCTGGGTGAAGTAAACTCTTCAGAACTTCCATAAGTTTTCCCCTGTGTACCGAATCGAATGCACTGGACATATAAATGCAAAGTATTTCAACAATCCACTTAACCATGAAATTTTTAATTAAAAAAACCTTTCAAAAATCAACCACAACGAGTAAACTAATTTAAGAAATCATATTAAAAGCAAGAAATGAGATGGTTGCTGAGAGGGATTATATTGACATAACCCGGAGGACACAGAGAAAGAAGGTAATAGTAATATGATCCGGGTGCCAGTTATCAAACCTGCCATGTTCATTCTGTAATCATTGATAGACCTCATTGCTTCCCGAAAGTGTCTGCACTGAGCACAGGAAAAAAAAGGCAAGGCGATGAGGGGAATCAGGATCAACTAATTGGTTCGGTCGCTATTACTTTTTTCTCTGTGTTTCATGAGGTTCTTTAAGTAAAAAAATTAAACTATAAAAATATTAAAGTTCTACTTTATTGGTTTTGTAATCGATTAAGTAGTTTATCCTTAAAATGTTTACATTTTCTAATAACATTTAATCTTGCAATCAATAAATGTAAGTGGTTGGTAGAACACATTAGCATGCACAACTGAAAGTATGAAATTAAATTCAAAAAAAGCTATATCTCATTTTAGTATTAAGTTCAAACAAAGGGTTTTATTTTAATTATGTAACCAGAAACATGGGTAGCCAGTCGAGCGTGCAAACCTCACATTCAGAGATATAATATATCATTTTCTAGGAAACAAATTGAGTATTGATTTTTGTGATTAAATAATAAAATATGTGATTATTAATTTTAAATTCCATAACTCAGCATGAATCAACATTAATTAAAATTCCCAAACCAATACCTCATGTAATATTAAATAAACCAGTAGATTAATGAGAACCAAAATATCAAATTTTCAATAAACCTCAGTATTTAATGATCCAAACCTGCCATCAAATTTGATACTAATAAATCTCCTAACATGAGCCGATCCATGGGCGTGACTGACATTTGCCACCCATCACTTAACAGCCTAAACCCCTATGACTAAGCCTAACAGGATGAATAATGATAGCTTTGGTGGTAAAATCCACATGTAAAATATGCCACAGTCACAATAAACAAATAAATTAAATAGAACGACAGTTAATACATAAAAGTTTGTAATCCCATGAGAACCACCTATTTCCTACGCAGTTACTGCATATATTTGACCCACATTTACTATATTTAAGCAAGAATTATGAACCAGCAATGTCCAGCAAACGATTCGAATTTCCTAGTACACACATAACACAATGTATCCAACTCAAAATCTAATGGGTGATCACAAATGTCAAAATCACTCACCGATTGAAGTGACAAGTTGGAAAGCTGGCCAGTTACAAATCACAGCATACAGATGAGAACCTGTCACTCTGCATCGAAGTCACGTTTGGAGTATAACTGAATGAAGCTAATCCGTCAAAATCAACAAAGAGTTTAAAATCCTTAGTTTTTGCTAATTTGTGGTCTTTATCACAAAAATCGAATGGTAATCTAACAGGATTATGTTCTTCCACAGGACGGGAAGAAATGTCCAAACTGCGAGAAGAGTCGAAGTAAAATCTCTTCCAAAACTGAAAGCCTCTCTGATTTGACAAAATCACATTCTTTGGAGATGGAGGTTCCGAGGAAAATCGAGAATTCACAAACGAGGGGTCATCCGCCTCAAATACGACCAAATACAAAACGGTCCATCATTAATCCCCAACGTTTCTCTCTCGTAAGCAGAATTATACAAAAAATCTCCAAAAAATGACGAATACACGTGCTGAATCAGACGAACCTAAAATGGTAAGGACAGATCAACCAAAAATTCTTCATTGAACTCGAAGTAGTCTGGAAATTCAGTCATTAGTTGGTAGACACACTCAACCCACTGAAGGAAAATAGGGGATCGCTCCTCCCTGTGCTCCAAATTGTCATACGTAGTGTCACACCTTGTTCCGAAACAATGTCCGTGAAGAATCCACTCCTTCTCCACCAAAACATGAAATCCCTAAGCTAAACTTTCAACCATACTTTAATCGTGCGGTAGAACGGATCCATCTGCAGCTGAACCAAAGAAGAAATCTGAGCCGTTCTGTCCCAGCCGTCCGAACAGTGGACAAGGAGAGATCGGTTGTGGTCCAAGACCTCCAACACACACTGATTGGCCCCGTTCATGATTCCTTCAATTGTTTGAAGCCATTTACAGCCATCCAGACCAGTCAGCTTATCCCTAAACTAAGTTTGGGAGTTACAGTGGCTGTTCATGTCCCACAAATCTGCTGGCTTCAGAACGCATTTTCCGCGCGTATAGACGAACTGTGTGAATGTTGGGGATTCCAAGGAACATGACAGGGTGAATTTTATAGAAATCTACGTTAAAGTGAAAATTACTGTCATATTCCCGTCCACCTCCACGTGCTCGGTTTATTTCAGCCCCACTGTAGGATCGGCAGTCAACAATACGGATTCCATGGTCGGATTCACACAGTTCCGAAACTACTGATATGTAGTCTTCGTCTTCAGTACATCTTCTACCCATAAGACCATATCGTGGTTGAGAACACCGCATCATCACAGCATCATTCCACGGACACCTTATTGTGAGGGTAGTAGATACCGCCAAACGACGGATGGTAGTCTCATTTTCGTGCGAAAGTCAGTCATTTTGGTTAAATCCTCATCAGAAATGCTTGCGGGAACCAAAATGGTCCGCGGATATGTTGGAGTCAGTTCATATTTCCGATTCGCTTTGGAAATCCTCCATTTTGTGCCAGATCTATAGTCAAAACCGAGTCGTTTTATCTCCCATTTCATTATATCAGGAATAACTGCAATTAGCCGATAAAAAAACCCCTACGAATTCCGAGAGACTCCCTCATCCACTGATTCCTGGTCTTTAAAGGTCCACATAGCTTTGATGAACTCTCCTGTATGAGAGAAGCTGGTCTAGGACAGTCTGACTGAGTCCTGTCAAAACAGTCCTTGATTTTTTCAACGAGAGAAGAACTTTTGAAGTAAATTCTGAGGAGTGATTGAAAGAGAAAACTTCATTTCCATCAGATCGTAACGTTTGAGGAAAAGTTGTCTTTGTGTGACATTGGGAGTGTAGGTTTTGATCATTCTGCGAAAGAGAATAACCCATTGGTCGTCCACCAGACAGAGAAGTCGGTAGTTTGTGACAACAACCACCTCATTTTCCACGACTGAGCACAACTGGAGCTTTTCTCCGGGGAGCAGAATGTCGTCCACCAGTTTGTTTACTTCCATATCTGTGAATAAAGGTCTGATTGATTATATAATACAGCAGAACTGATCAATATTATAAGTAAGCGGGATTAAATTATGCAATACAAGGCAATAGCAAAATAGAATTTCAACCGCAATAACACGTTAAGTACTATTATGTGCTACTTGTGTATTTTAAACGGTTTAAATTTGATTAACCATAATAATTTTATATTTTATATTAATTAGTTCTTTTAAATTTCAATAAATAATGATTTATGAATTTATATGGGGAGTTTTAATTATCTATGATCCCAGCTAAGATACACTTATTTAAGAAATATATAGGGATTAACTAAAAACTCTGAATTTTAAGATATCCTCCAAGTTACCAAAATAGGGAATATTGAGAGATCGATGAATTCGGCATTAAGAATGTATTTATAGAACAAGAGTGACCGAACAATATTGATCGGTTTATTTTGGTGACTCCAATCTTAGCAAAATAATAATCTATTTTTTTTGTTTCCAAAGTCAAATAATCGCTGGTTATTTCAAATTTAGAGGATTAATGAAATTAAGTTACATCGATTTTCAAAAAAATAAATTCTTATTTTTCATAGACAAGTGAAAATCATGAAATTAAAAATTTTATTTTATAATTATTTTTAAAATTCAAATTTAATAATATAATGGAGCATGGCGCTGGAAGGCTTAAGTTGTTATCTTTCTCAACTCTCAAATACTTTAATGTACCCGATGAAGATAAATGGGGACTGTGCAGGTCAATAAACAAATTCGAGATACTCAACACTATTGGAGAGGGAGCCTATGGAGTCGTTTATAGGGCCATCAACAGGAGAAGCAGAGAGATTGTCGCTCTGAAAAAGGTGAAAATGAATCCTGGTGGACAACCTGTCGTGGGAGTTCCAGTCACAGCCTTACGGGAGATAAATATACTTCTGAACCTCCAACATGAACATCTAGTGAACTTCAAAGAGGTCTTTGTGGACCATGACATGTCTTCAGTTTACCTAGCTATGGAATTTTGCGAGCACGACCTTTCCTCAGTATGTGACCATCTCAATCGTCCATTTGACGAATCCCAAGTCAAATGCGTTTTCCTGCAGGTAATGAATCTGTTAATTTAAGGTTCTGTCTGGATTACGTTTCCTGCACATAAACTATGTCATCCACAGGGACCTCAAGTTGTCCAACCTCCTTATGACGAGCAAGGGCAGGGTAAAGATAGCCGATCTCGGACTGTCTCGTGTGTACCAGTTGCCTTTGACACAAATGAGCCCGAATGTGGTCACCTTGTGGTACCGGTCTCCTGAGATTCTCCTGGGGGCTTCCCATCAGACTACTGGGATCGACATTTGGGCGGCGGGGTGCATTCTTGCGGAGCTCCTTTTGTGGAGGCCATTTATGCCTGGGAGGTCTTGAGTGTGATTCAATGCTTTTTATCTCTTAGAACTGAAATCGAACAGATTGATCTCATTATAAAGCAGTTCGGGTCTCCTACCAGCAAGATCTGGCCACATATGGACGACCTTCCACTTATGAAGAAGTTTTCTCTTCGACAACAACCTTACAACACCATGAAGGAGACTTTCCCCAAGCTTTCTGAGGCTGGTTTGGATCTTCTGAACTCGATGTTCACGTATGACCCCCGGAAACGAGTGACAGCGTCGATTTGTGCGGATTCTGACTACTTCAAGGAACCTCCGTTGGCGTGTGACTCAGATTTTTTGCCAATTCTCCGTGACTACAGATCCACAAACTCGTCAAGTGACTCCAGGCATATTGAACATGGGCCTGCTAAGTTTTATAAACTCGGTCATTGATTTTCTTTGTTTTTTTCAATTTGGTGTCTTTTTGTTTTTACCATTTTAATTTTTTTGTTATTAATTATGGTAGCCAACCAGAATAGACTTGTGTCTTTTGTCAGTTGTCCTTTTTTGTTGTTAAACCGTTGTATGTCGGACAAGATTTTTTGAAGTCTTAACTCTAAATACTTGTGTCTTATGAATAATATTTATGAACTCTTAGACACATTTTTTAAGTAAGCGGTTTTGTTAGTCAGTATGTACTTTTCTACAGCTTATCTGTTGCCATGTTAATCACTTTTATATTAAGTAGAACAATTCAATGTTTTGTTGAAACATGGATTATCTGACAATCCTTTTAAATTTATATGGAAATGATTTTTACATAAATATTTTGGAATTTCAAACATTAGACATAACATAAGTATACTAATTATTCAGAGGTATTTAAGGGGTTGACAATAATGCGCATTTCCTTACAGATCAGTGGAAATCCGTTGTCAATTCTGAGAGTTGTTGACTTTGTGTTTATTAATAAATTGTTATAATTGATTATTGCTATTGATTGAATTTTCAATGACATTTTTTGGTGAGCATCAATTATTATTAAAAATTAAAAATCACTGACATATTAAATAACTACATAGCCGTTGGGTGATTCCGGCCGCCTCGAGTAGCCATCTCATTCTTGCTCTGTGTTCTTTTCGGGTTCCAACGCATTTCCGGATTGGGCGGGGGTTTCTAACTTTTTTGGAAGGTAGTATGGCTCCGGTTTTCCTCACTAATTCCTCAAAAGGTGTAGGGTTTAGAAGTGTCCAAGAAAACCTTTGCAAAGCCTTACTGGCCATTTTTTGAAAAGTATTGATTTTTTCTATATTCCTGTTTGATAGGTTGGTTCCCCATGCAGCACACCCGTAAGACGGTTGAATATACTGCACGTAGAGCGAGTCCAAGTTTAAGTTGAAACACTCATTATATTGTCGAAGGAGTGTTTTAACAAAATTTAGCTTTCGTTGTGCCGAAGAGATGACGTTGTCGATGTGTTTGCTGAAGGTCAAGAGTGGGTCGTAAGTTACGCCCAGTATCTTGACCGAGTTGGTCGTGGGGAATGAGATTCCATTTATGGTTACACATGGAGCGGAGTTTGTCAATCTTCTGTTTGTTGTGAAAATTGTTGTATAAGACTTTTCGGACTTGTATGTAAAATGTTCAGATCGTCCAATGAAGCTTGTATCCGGTAAGCAGCAGTATTAACGCACTGGTCTTTGACTGCGACTGAGAAAGTATGATTTTTTATCGAAAGAACTGGAATCAATACACCATGCGAAAGTGAGGATTGTCCCAATAATACTGACTTGAGATGGATTGATAACCTCACATTCGCGGGAACATTCCAGATCTCTAAACATAAGCGAAATAACCTATACGTATATTCAATCATTGGTTAAACGTAAAACTTTTGAGTCGATGATTGTTTCATACAGGAATAAGACCGGTTTTGTCCAAAGAACTCAGGAGCTAAAGAAGAAAATAAATAATATCTAGATGGATAACAAAGACTCTCAGGACAACGGACAAGCAACTGGATTGTTCAGAACCGATATTTGTGATGACTTAGAGAGTGGTGGAGAACTGAAACACTAAATTGCTCGAAGAAAAGGCGTTTTTGATAAAAAGAAATATTTCTAACTAAATTATGAACATTAATTTTGTAACAATAAATCAGTTATTAAAAAATAAATAAAACCTGGCTAATTTAAATTATTTTAAATTAATTTTTAGAATCTTTGGGGTTTGTCAGTGTTTGGAATGTTTAGGGTTATTTAAATTATTAGGGTTTTGGAGTCAAGATTTTTTAGGTTTTAGATCATTGTTGGGAATGATATGTTTACTGTCTGAATGATAGTAATAGTGCTTTGTTAAGTTTCGATTCTTAATGGAGATTATTCAGAATAGTGAATTATAATCTTGAATTTCTCTATTTTTATGTTTCACAGTCACCATTATAGACAACTTTGTAATCCTTGAGATGTACTCTTTTCCCACCTTCTTTGAATTCTCAACAGAGTCTGGAAGATGCCATGTGCCGAAAGTCACTTGGGGATCTACTGCTATCATCTAACCAACACTACCGTTGTTTGTTGTTTGAGGCGTCTTCCGAAAATGGAACCTGGCACAACGCTACTCTAGGAGGAGTCTTGGATACCTTGGATGATGTGCTTTCTACGTATCATAAGACATTCATACAATTAACTTTTAGACTCGCCTTATACACGAACATTCCCAGAACAACGATAGGTCCGTGCTTTCACGTGTTAAGCGGAGCACCAGGCACATACGTCCATAACATGATACTTAAATTGGTAATAATTAATTAAGGAAAAAGTGAGAAAATGGTTATATAGCGACCACCTGACTGAGTGAATATTCCCTCTCAGAATGGCGAGATTCGCTTAAATAACCAGCAGCGCTCATGGAGATTTCCTGATCGTGTAAAAAGTCCGATTCCTTAGACGACTCAAAAATTCCAGCGTCGCAAACGCAAGGAACCAGACGTCTAAAAGGTGTGTGGAACAAACAAAAAATCATTGGGTAGCACCAATTACTTTACCCATTTAACCTCTCGGCCTTCACAGCGGCCGAACTGGCTCCAGATGCTATCTGGGGTAGGTTGCAAGGGGCAAACGTTTCAGTGCAAGTAACAGGAGGTTTCTCGCCTTCAAAGGGTAAGATATGGTCGTTTCCTGTCACGCCTGCAAAGACCGACTAGTTCGAGCATGGAGGGGTGTCAGACAGCATTAAAATCTCGCCTAACGATTTCATTTAAGGCCATGTGTATAAGAGTTCAGCCTGCAGGGAGAGAAATGTCTACTGCGTATTCCAAGCCCTCCGAGTCTTACCGGGTCTGTGACTTGATTCCATGAGTAATCCTCGAACCGGACGTTGAAGATACCCTTCGCCGTTCGTACGGAAAATCCCATCAACCTGTGGGAGTTGGACACACTGGGTGATGTAGGGAGCAGTCCTCAGGACAAATGAAAGTCTCTGTACGTTGAGGCTGTTCTTTAGGAGGAATAATGATGTAAGCAAGTCAAGCAGACACAGGCGGTCTAGAGTCTCTTCGAGTAACAGTCGTTTTTCATGTATAGCTTTCCCCATTGCGTACATGGTGATTGTTATCCGAGGAATATAAGGTTTTATCATGGGTGAAAATACTTTTAGGTATTAAATTCGAGAAAGATGACACAGCTTTTGAATACTTCTTTTCCCAAAGTCCACAATTGTAGACTTCGTATTTAGTGGAATTTAATTCCAGTCCAGCTTTTAACAGTCCTGGAAGTATCACCTCCAAATCCTGGAAAATTGTATTTGGGAGTCCTCCGAGGTCTACATTATTCAGACACCATAAGAGTGAGCGCGAAAGTTTGGTGATTCTTTCGACTGCAAGACAGAACAACAGAGACCAAGGGGATATCCTTGTTGTACTCCGGAATATGAAGAAATTACGTAGTCCCTCAAAAGTAAAAAATGAAGGTAGACTATAAGATTGATTCACAGATTCGAGAATATTAGGGAATCTTTCCATACACGCCTCCAGACGTTCTAGTTAGACAAGGACATGCCCCCAGTAATCTTCTATACTGCGGTGTAGGAATGTTCTCACTGAATGACAGCAGCCTCGCATCCCAGGCAAACACCGACACTTACTGTGTTGGGTTCAAGAATTGTGTGATGAGTGGAATAGAATGTCTGAGGGAATCATAGCAGCCAATCTCCTGAAGATTAACCCGACCGATACCGGATTACTTTGCCGCCTTTCTTATTGAAGGCTATCAAATTGGCGGAGAAAAGGACGTTATTTTATTTATTAGCCCCAAACTTACAATCTTTGGTAAGCCCAGCACAAACAGTCACAACTAATCAAGGAACCCATTACGTCTGTTTGGCCGACCAAATGCATCTTCCAATAGTCTATTAAAAGCCTCCGAGAAGAAATGGAGAAGTAAGTCCACCCTCTTCCATTTTCGTTGCATGTCCTACTGTCTCGGTCATCACTTCATTCTTTAGCGGAAGAGTTTTCATAATGGAAAATCTTTACCAGTGAATTTGGACAAGGAGAAGATAGGAGGATGTGTGGTGCAAAAGGATTCGTCGCCTCACGGGTGGGATCTGTTTGACAAGAAGTGACCTTCGATGAAAACTTCATCTTTCAGATTCTAACCCACGACAGTCTGATCCGACGTTCAGTCAGAAGGTTTCATTTATTGGGGTAATTTAACAAATTTAAAAACAATAATAAATTATATATGTGGAATCACGATAGGTTAACACATTTCTTATAAAACACTTCGCAAACTGACCCCATTTAGAATGGCATCTTCATCTAAGAAGAGGAAAACTTCAATAAAGACGGGTATTTCAAGAAAAATGTAGACTATAGTACTTTTGGCTTCTCCTCTGTATCTTTCATTTTCACTTCCAACCGTCCATATTATCTTAAATAATTAGTCACGTGCTGGTGTTTAAGAGTTAAAAATAAAAATAGTTGAATTTATAATGACAGTGACATTCACCATCGATTTCTAAAAACTAATCATTCAGTTAGGCAATTATACAAGTTCGGAGTCTTTAGTAACCTTGACCTATGAGCTTTTTATACACGAAATATTCTAGTAGATATTGAATTGTGTCAACTCGCTCTATTTCGCTCATTAAAGCCTGAAAATCAAAGACATCCTTACCTCATATATTCACACAATGATCCTATACGTACCTCCTCAAAACGCATCCTTGACTGATTCCTCCTACGCACACGGTAATGTTTGAACTGATTACTTTGTTTTATTTATGATCAACCCCAAAGTTTGCACACAGGGAATATCGAAAACCGATAGACAAATAGAAAGCAAAATCTGCCTCTCTTGTGGATAAAGTGTCCAATGTGTTAAGAAGTGAAGTATTGTACAAAAGATGCTCCCTGGACCTCTGATCGGCCTTATCATGAAGAAACTGCGGAGCCTAGCATCAAAAAGGAAAGGTGAGAGATACTAATTTCGAGGATCATGCAGACATGGCACAAAATAGGAATTATAGCAGCTATTATTGCAAATCACAGTAGGTCGAATTTCACCATTCCCTTTAGTCACATGGAATCGTCTGAGGTAATGTACACGTCTCTGATCATGATCATAGTTGTTTGTTTCTGCTTTCAAATAAATATTAACTTTATTTTGGAAATTATTTCAAAAAAGTAAACAACTACAAATTTCTAATTATTCTTTTTTAATAATACTCAAAATTATCATTTTGTATTTGTGGTTTCTACATGCACAAAGGATTCAGTTCCTCTTTGTATTTCTTCAAATCCTAAGAAACGTCATATGATCCACCCGTCTCAGGAGACGTCCAGTGCCTGGTCGGCTTTCAAAAAAGCAAATCTCTTCCCTACTAGAATGGAAGGGGGTTCTGGCAATAGACATGAATTGGAACTGATGGTCACTGATATGTTTTAATTAGTTCTCAACCTATTTCTGGTATATTGGGTTATTAAATAAAATTCTGCATTGGATGAGATATTCTCGATCATGTGTGAGATATTTTCAACTGTTAGCAGTCATTCGTTTGACGTTAAAAATCCACAATTAAGAATATATAAATATTCATAAAACCATAAATAAAAGTCATCTAGAGACTCAAGAAAACCACTCAGAAACACAACTCAAAACCAATTTCTTTGGTATAACTTCACTATTACTGGTCATAAAATATCAGATTTACTAAGGGAGGCCTATATGGATGATTTAGATTTCGAATGACGTCATTTCACATTAAAAATAAGTAATTTTATTACAAAACAATAATATTATTTATCTGATTCGTCAACTGACTTGTCTATTAAATATTAACGAACACTCAACCTTCCTTGAAAGGTGACTGGATGCTGTCAGTAGAGGGAGAGATAGAGCTAAAGCTTTTGAATAGACTATCTTTACTCCATCCAGGACTCGAATACCCGCTTGACATAGATTCACGTATTTTCATAATTGAATCGAGGTTATAATGAATACGAGTTCCTCCCGGTGTGGTAGGGGGACGATGTTGCTTCAATTTTATATTTTCTATGTTTCGTCTAGGACGAGCCCTGACGGATATAAATGGGCAATCTAAAATATGCATTATCTATTACCCGCCGATGTTTGGGAATAATTTTTGCTTTTTTGGTACTCCTCCCTTCTATTTTTCTCAGACATTTGATATTCGTGCGTGAAGTCTTATTTATATGCACTGTTTTGTCTATGACGCACACCCAAAAATGAATTCAAATGTTATACTATTACACCTGTGACGTGTCTGAATTATTTAACTTTTTATGTCACAAATTCGAGTGAGGGGACCACACATTCTAGCTTTAAACTTTAGTAGACTTTGGATAAATGAAGGACAGACAAGGGAAATCCTTAGAAAATATGAACTTTAATTCGACAAACCATAAATTGATTGGCCTTTCGAAAGCCACAAAGTTGAAGGACAACACTTTAAAGGAAAATTCCGAAATATTGGTGACATTAAAAGTAACTCCAATCCATTTTTCTGTATCTGCCAAAAACCTATTTGTCAGTGAATTTTTAGAACATTATACTCTGAAATATAAAATCACAGATAAGGAAATTATGTTTACCATGAACACTTGGATCAACCATAAATTGATTATCTTTACAAGTCGCAGAATTGGAGTACAAATTGTAATCCAAAATGTCTAAAATGACTAATAAAGCATAAATTTATAAACTCTTAAGTAACCCATAAATTAACATTTGTTATTACCAAATTATTGAAATTGCTAATAAATTAGTTATCTTCCGTGTTTGCTTTCTGCCTCTTCTTACCGAGAGGTGTCTTTTTATGCCATTCCTTAGAGTTTTATTAAACGGGGGACCTTATGCATGTCTTCTTCCTCCTTGTAAATCGGTTCACTCATTGACAAAGGTTCAATAAACTCAGACACACGAAGAGGTTTTCGATGAAGTTGAGTAACCCGACTTTCAGACAAAACCTCAAATAAATCAAGTTTTAATCACTTGTTCACAAGCCTTAATGATGCTCGCTGGAGAGTAACCATCACTTACTTTACTTAGGAGACACATGTCTAGAGCAAGAGTTATTGTTCCATTAAATTTTAGGATCGAATTTTTCCAGATCACTTAAAGAGACAGAAAGGAGATACGTTGACGGGATATAAAGTCCGGCCTTGGAATGAGGATCAGCTTTTGGTAGAATCCTGTCAAAGCCTTAACGTCAGCTTCCCATGGACAATGTGTGGTCCCAATGATGAGAACTCTGTCTGCTCCCTTGATTCCTTTACAAAACTTGACTATATCCTTTTTGATTCGTTTAGGATCGGTCTATCATTAGTTAAGGCACAATTAACCGTATCTGTCTTGGGGATCTTCTTTTTGAACATTTTTTCGCACTCGTCTATGAAGATAATTGTAGGCTGAAGAACTCTTCCAACTTTATCTACGAGATGCATGAGCATCTTTAATCCGTTTTTTCCGGGGTACTTTCCGGCAATGTTACTGGCTGTGAGATCGAATAAATTAGCTCCAAGTTCATTGCAAATGGCATGAACCAACGTCTTCTTTCCAGTACCACGAGGACCGGCTAGCATAATTGACTTGATTAAAGGGGCAGAAGCATGGATTGCTTCGGAACCTAAAATAAGTGGTCACGTGTATTACCCATTGGAAGAATGGCAAATTCGGTTATCAATCGACGGACATCACTCAAAGAAGGCATTGGTTCCACATTGTTGAGTCTTAAAGTCATCCCCAAATAGTTAAAGTCTCCAATGTAGTCCGTAATTCTGATTCTCTCAGGTTTTTTGGCGATACCCTGGACTATTAGTTCTTCGAATAACTCGGAGATTTCTCTAAAATGCTATGCACACTTAAACTTGTTTGCTGTCAAATCTTTCCCCTTTTTCCCCTTTTTCTTTGGTTTTTTCCGTTTAGGTTTTTTAGCCTTCTTCTTAGCTGCTTTTTGTCTGTCCACGGACTATTTAAGCTAAATCACCGACCTCTTTGAGATTCTTTAGCTCTTCTCTCATTAGTTCGTCAACCTGAAGTCTTATCTCCTCCTCCATTTCCTGCCTCTTCTCGGTCTTTACCATTTCAATGTCGTATTTTTGGTGAAAGTTGTGGTCCTCGTTTCGGTTTTTCCAGACTCCTTCGAAATATTACAAACTAGTACTTTCGTACTCTTCAGAAGTCTCCTTCAACGTGTTTAGAAACTTTGATTCTGTCATCATAAAAAATTCCTCATTTTTCTGCAAGGAATTGACAACTCAACCTTGGACTTTTCCTTTTTTTCGTTTTTTTCCTTTTATTTTCCTTTGGTTTTTTCGCGTTTTTTCCCTTTTCCACCTAAAAATATGATTTTAACAAACTTTGTTATTCAACTGATCCTCCACTACCTCTGGGGAATTATTCGTGAATATCTTAAGAGATCCCCCGTCCTCTACAGACGGGTAATCCGGGAATCGTCCAACCGCATCTCTAACCTGAATATCAATCGAAATACCTGACTTCGATGAACCACTGCCTAATATTCTCCTGCATGCTTTCTTTCAGCTCTGGGCCCTCAGAATTCAACAAAATGTCTTTGATTTTAATTAATGCTTCTTGGTATTGCTGTTGGTTTGAATCCTGCACTGTTCTTCTCATCTCTTCGACCTCAGCAGCTCTGATTTTTTCCTTGTCTGTAACTTCCCCCTCAACCTATCGACCTCATTAGTCCAATTACCATGCCGAGAAAGATCGCCTCCCTCATTTTCTCTTTATTTATTTTTTTTCTTACAATGCAGCCTCTCCGTATCTAACATTAAACCAAACTATCACTTTTTGGATAAGCGAGACCGTGTGCTCAATGGAATACAAATTCTCCCTATTTGACTTGGTCGATACTCCGTGGATTTCCTGTTTTTTTATTTGGACCATAAATTTTGCTCGAATTCTCGCCTGTCGTCCCCGTTCATTCGTTTGAATTATTTTTACGGCGTCTTGTACGCTCAGTTCAATCTCAAATTTGTCCTAAAATTCAGCAAAATTTGTACCTGCACTTTTTGGGGACCAATTTTAGAGAGAATTTTATCCAAAATGTCATTACGACTCTCAATCTCAGATTTTCGTTCTTTGGTAAAATATCGGGGGACGGGGAGCTCAATTTGATCAGGAGTCAATTTCATGTCACACAAGATGTCGTCAAAAAATTGGTATTCCGACAAGTCTAGTTTCACTAGATCGTGCTTCAAGTCCAAAATCCGACCAATGGTTCCCTCAAGCATGTGCCTGCGGTTTAACTCGATCATCATAACTTTATTAGGACTCGTTTTTGAGGATGTACTACCTGATCATGGCATTCGTTGAGTTGGACGAATATTTGGATGTATTTGATGTACATTGTTCCAATATTATAGAAAAGAAGTTTTCCATCCTATAGAATAACATACAAATCTCACTGTTAGGGTCTTTTTGTCTGCCAATTCCAATTCTACAATGTTAGAAAGTTCATTTTGTGCCTTAGACCACTGATTGTTGTAGTAACTTTCATATTTATTCAAATCTACCTGTGAGACATATTCCGTTACTATGGAAACTGCTTACAAATTTAAAGACTTTCTCTCATTCAGCGGTTAATTCTCTAATATAAGGATGAGTCCATTAATTATTCATAATCTTTTTAGAAAAGCAGTCAAACAAAATATATAACTGTATTGGAGATAGAAGACCCCACAACGACAAGAGGATGCCGGAATCGACGAGGACGGGCATCCATAACGGGTTAGTTTTCTCGTATCTTGGATGATTTTGAGGCACTTGACAAACTCTAAGCACATGTGGTACTTACAAATACGATTACTTATCTTGGCATCAAATTATACTTGGCAGTCTACGACTCTTGTCTCATCGCTATCCACGGACACATTCACAGAGTTAAGTCTTCCACTAACTCTCGAATCAGTCAATTAATAAAGGAAAGGCGCATTCTCAAGAGCCTTGGAAGATTTCTCACTTATTGGATAAATCCCCACACTCATTGCAGAGAGCGAATGGAAGTTCAACTCAAAAATAAAACACATGACAAAGCTTTAGAATTTTGGAGGTGTGACGTTTTCCAAACTAATTCTTCTACCTCACATAGGTCTTATCAATATACAAAAATCATTCACGCAGATTATCAGAGATAATCCTCCAAGTTTTTTCAATTTTGACTGGACAGATCTCCACCACATTTTATAAGTTTACCCTTAAACAATCACAAACTTTATCTCTTTCCCGTTCCTGCTACCTTCGAGTCTTTGATAGCATCTCCACCCACTTTATGTTCTGTAAAATTGCCTTACTCCAGGATTTTCCACAACTGGGGATATGGATGTGATTCTTAGAAAAAAGCACGTCTTAATCTGAGCATGAGAACTGTGAATACTTAATCAAGCCTAAATTAACTCTTAACCCCTTTCCATGGATTAGAAGATGTGACTATTTGACGTTTCTTGTTCTTCTTATGTCTCCCGAACTACTCCTATCGTTAATGTACCGCAGAAGAGAAAGAACAAATTACGGTCTTTGCGTAGCGAGATCTGCCAAGAAATTATGCGACTAACAAACTCATTAAATAACTAAACTGAAGTGTTCATGCATTGTCAGGTCAAATTCAAAAAAGGAAAGGATAAAAAACTCAAATAAGTCCCAATTTAACAGCATCAGGTAATCTATTAATGGCAAGTCGACCATCATAACTAAGCGAAGCAAACATCCAGGGATCGGCGGCCGACCACTCAACACAGTAAACACTATCCTCGTGATCCTGGTAGGTCTTTAGCAGACAATCCTGACTCATATCCCTAAGCATTATCAGCCATCTTACAGCTCATTGAACTCGTGTTCGTGCAAAAATAGGTCAGAACAGACGGAAACGATATTATGAAGCAACACAAGACCGTCCGACCCAGCAGAGAGGATGAGTTGGTCGTGGAATTTGTTAAAGTGAGCCTTCCACAACCAATGAGAGTGGTAAGATACATCCACTAAGGAGACGATGTATTTCTGACGTCCCACAACAACAGATGGCTATCGTCACCACCACGCATGACCACGTGGGGACTGTTTGGATTGCTCTCCACACAGAGAACTACTCCTTCTTCTTCGATAACCCACGTGGGTTTATTAGGAATCCTTAAATCTCTTCCTTGGATGAATGAATCTCCAGCCATTATGACACACGTAGACGTCATCCATCCACCAGAATAAACCTTTGAATGACCCAGACTGTGAGTTGTTGACTCCGAGCTCAAATCGAAGATAGAAAGGCCGTTGGAGGAGACAGAAAGGGGTCGTTGGTTGTCCCAATGAGTGCTGCGAGTAAGTCATTATCCACCTGCCTTATTATTCTATCTTTCTGTTGCAATATTTGAGCTGAGAAGGTGAGGGATCCTTCCTCCAGGTTGCAGACGGAAGCGTAGAAGACACCTTCACTTTTCCAAGTGATTCCGAGATGTCCATTGGTGGAGGACGAAAGGTCACATACTTCACCATTGAACGGAATAACTCGTCCTCCGACTCCTTCACCCCATTCGTCAACACTGACCACATGAATCTGAAGATAAATTTAAAATTTACTTCGTTGGTATAATTTACTGATTCAGTTCCTACGATGAAATGAATTTGATCAGTGTCAGATTGGTCCGAAGTTAAGGCTCTCGCTTTTTTTTCCAGGCCATATATTAATGATGGAGAATCTGTCAACGACATAGTCTAATTAAAATTTGAATTTAAATTCGTTCATATGCTAATTAATTATTTTAAAATAAAATTATAATGTTTAAAAATTAAACCGAACTCCTCACAACGTGGAATCACTCACTGCCCTTAACCAATTTATCCTTGAAGCCTTTAACACAAATTCTCGCCACCTCAAAACAGTCGTTTGCTCGATCGATTTACAAAAGGCCTTCGACTCTGTCTCCAAGAAAATCCTAACCCGGAAATTGTTTGGCTTTTCTGTCAACCCCAATATAAAACTTTGGCTTGCTAACTTCATCAATGGATGAAGGGCCCGGATATTTATGGATATTTATTTTCTGTTCTTAGCCAGATCCCTCAGTGTGTCCAGGTCGTCAGCAGATGCCAATGTTTTTTTACGGCTTTCAGATTGCCTTGTAAAACGACCGGGAGGGTTTTTCTTGGTCTTCCACGAAAGTGTTTTACATCGGAGGATTCTATCTAATCTTGCTTTTAATAATTATTATTAATCCATAATCACAGAGTTAAACTTCCTAACTAAGTGAACCCAGACTGACATGGGGGAGGTCCTATCCACGTGGACGAGAGTCCTAGATGGCTCTCCAGAAAGTACATGGAGTTATCTCAAAACTTGAGTGGTTTTTAAGGTATTTTGTGATGACTTCATTAGTTAGTTAAGCAACCTCGGCTTCACTAGCTTGCAGGAGGCCAGCAGTTATTAGATAGGACGAATCAGATGTCGGTCGCTCCCATAGATATGTCAGTCTGCAGAGCTCTCATTTCCTAATGGTCTCCAATTGGAGGTATCTTAGATTCCCAGTGAAGATGATCAATAGGTTGATCTGAGACATACAGTTATTGTTATTCCTTTAATAATAATTGGTTTTAAAGTAATATATTAATTTTATTATTTAATGTAAAGTATTCAAATAATTATTGCCTAGAAACAAAATGGTATAAAATAATAGTAATCACAGCCTCCAAAAAAGGGAAAAAAGCGAAAGCAGCTGCGCCGGCTGTTATCATGGACGGGACCAGTGTCCAGGATATGACCAAAGAACAAGTTTAACTAATTATATTATCGCAGCTGGAAACTCACATTTCACAGCTTCACGAAGAATTAGACAGGGAACGAGAAGAACGGAGCTATTTTCTATTAGATAAAGATAAAGTCAACGTGTTTTGGCAAATAACCAAAAGACAACTTGAAGAAAAGAAGACAGAACTAAGGAACAAGGACAGGGAACTAGAGGAGACTGAGGAAAGACATCAAACTGAAATAAAGGTGTTTCTATTGTAGATAGAATAGGTTTACAAACAAAAAGTAAAACATTTGCTATACGAACATCAAAACAACATTTCCGGGCTGAAGGCTGAAAATATGGTGGGCCTGAACTTGATGAAGGAAGAATACGACAACAACGAAATAAGCTTGATGAACGAAAAGGCTCAACTCCAAACAAAAGATGAGGGAGGCTGAGCTCTCCTATGAGGACATTATCAAGAATTTAAAGCTGGTTTGGTTTAGGTTTTTATTCAGAGTCGAGATGAGAGGGAAGCCAAGATGAAAGATACGTTTGATGACGAAATTCGCAAACTCGAAGAAAAGTACACAAAAAAGTTAAAAATTCAACGAGAAGAAATGGATTTGACTAGAAAGAACGAGATCAACCAGGTTGAGGAGAGAAAAAACACTCAAATAACAGTGCTCATGAAGAACCACGAGAAAGCTTTCAGTGACATAAAAAACTACTACAACGACATAACTCTGAACAATCTAGCCTTAATAAACACTCTCAAGGTACTGTAGTTTTATCACTGGAAGGACGAAATGGAGAAAATGAAGAAAAAAGAGGACCGGTTGAACAAACAGATGACTGAGGTCCTTAGTGAAAATAAAAGACTTCACGAGCCTCTACAGAAAGCCAAAGAAGACTTGGACGAACTGAACAAACAACTAAAGTCCTACAACAAGGACAAAGAGACCCTTGCAGTATTATTCCATATAACCACGAGATCACCAAAAAACAAATCAAAAAGTTAACTGAGGAACATCACAAGCTCCAGTATGAGTACGAGGTGATGGAACAGAGATTCACTATAGTAAGGACTTTATGAGATTTGGGTTGCCGACGAAAGAGACTCCCTTTATAAGCACTTTGTAAGCGCGATTGAAGAAGTCAGACAAAAGTCAGGACTTAAGAATTTGGTGTTAAACAAAAAATTGGAGGCAATTCAGACTGTTCTTGAAAAGAAAGATGCTCAATTGGCTGAGATGCTCTCAGCATCCAACTTGGATCCTTCAGCAGTGAATTCGGTTCTTACTAAATTGGAGGTATTTGAATTTGCTTAATTTTCAGGATGTCCTCGACTCTAAGAATTCGGCAATCAAGGACCTACAAGGCCAACTCGCAAAAATGTGCAAGGTATACCATAAATGTGTTAGTTAGGCTCACAATGATCTCTCGAATGCATACGAGGCTAAGTTGGAGTTATTTGGAATAAGATCGGACGATTTGGGATTCAGGCCAATCAAAAATTTCCCATTGAATAGAAATATCGGTAAAGGACCGGCAGGATTAGTTTCTAAACCGACATAACACTTCTAACAAATCTAATAAACTGGTCACAACTCAAATTCTATTTTCTAGCCATCTTTGATATCAAACTCATTAAATTTTCATTCAAAGATTTCCGCTAAGCAGGAAAACAAAGTGATCCCGACAAATATGATGCAGGCTCTTTTTGAGAAGATTTCTTTCTTGACTAGAATCATCCTTCCGTACCAATAACTGATGTGTCTTTTAGGGAGATCTTGCTTCCGAATGACATTGCTGATGTATGCGGTAAAGCTCTCCAAGTATTAAAAACTATCCGTAAAATACCAATAATCAATTTTGAGAGAGAATAGTGATACAGTCAGGGTTTCTGCATTCACTTAGTGATTCTCAATTTGATTATCTGAGACAAAAAATAAGAACTATAATTTGGGTATCTGAAAGTGCTTTTATTGATCCACGCCGACATAATTGACTCGACGTTGCTTCTCACGATTCCAACTGAGATCAACTGGAGGAGCCATTGGGTTTAGGGACGTTGTGGGTTCTGAGTGTGGCCAAAAGTCCCAGGTTCTTGATAAAAGACAAAAACTTTCTGCTTCTCTAACCAGTTATCTCGATAGAAATTACACGGAATTAAACCGGTAGATATGGCCTTGGTATTTCTCTTCCTAAGCTTCTCCGCCTATCAAGCTGTGTTTAATTCCTTTAACGTGGTCCCATTAATGTTGGCAGGTAACAGAATCAACACAGATGACATGCTTGTGGCTTCTCTCCTTGAACGGAAATAAAGAATCATTTTGACAAAGTCTAGATAGAGAACAGGGATCACGGATGCCCGAATTCGACGTTTATCAGAAACTTGGTAATGAAACAGAGGAGGAAGTCGATTGCTTGGAGCTGTTAAATTTTCAGAAAACAAAGTGTCTTCCTAAGAACGTGGTCAATTTTTAAATTGACAGGGCGTTCCTCAGTATGTCCAGCATCTCCAAAGATAAGATATTAGCCTCATTGAAAATAAATTTAATTTTTTAAATATTTTATTTTATTTAAAAAATAATAGATCAGAATAAAACTTAAAAATAAATAAATAAAAATGCCGATTTTAACTAGATCGAATGTTATCTGTGAAAAATTAGCACAAAAACTCGAATATCTTCAATTAGACAACACTGAACTTATTTCCAAGTGCAATCAACTGTCATCTAAAATAAGGATCTTACAGCTCAGAATAAATCCGTTAACCACATCTCATTACCTTAGATCGAAACCGAAATCTCCAAATCCGAGGAAACCCTAAAAGAAATGGAAATTGCAAACGATAATTTAAACGATGACTTCCGAATGAAGAAGGACCTCCTTTCTGAAGGACTCAATTACTTGGAAGCAACTGAGAGGTAACCCAACAGTAATTTTAGACAAATCGTAATTTTGACCGAAAAGAATGAACTTCTCGCTAAAAGAAACCAGCAAATTATAAAAGAGATTGACTTCTTGACGGAGAAGCTAATGAAAGACAATGAAGACTACAATTCAGTAGTTCGGTGGTTCATGTCGTAGTTCGTTGAAAGTAAACAGGAAATAGATGACAGAGTCTCGCATTGTGAGGAGAAGCTCAGCCATTTGCAGATGTTGACATGTTCTATCATTCAAGGGAATACAATAAACAAATGGAGGAGATCGAAACCTGTATCCAAGATCAGCTGAGTCTGGAGGTTCTAAAAAACCGAGTCGGTCTTCGTTCTAATAATTAGATGAACTCTAATAAAAACAGACTCTCAGAAATTGCGACCGGTTTGACTCAACAGCTCACAAAAGTTTGTATATTCAGCGAATTTTAGTTGAATGAAGAATCCAAAAATTTGGAACGAAAAAATGATTCCCTTGAAGACAAAATAGCCGACATTGAGTGTAACGTTAATTTTAATTTGTGGTCTATTTGAGGGAAAAAAGGGATGAAGTAAAGAACCTGAATCAGACGTTGGATGACTACATAGCCAAAGTGAACGAAATATAAAATTGATTTTAATGGAATTTTATCTTTTGTGGTTAACCAAATAATTCATTTTCTTGCGATAATGGTATTTTCAATCCCTGTTAGGAAATTTCATAGAATCCCCCACAAGTGAGAGCATATCAAATTGATTTCGGTAGAGTATTTAATAATATTGGTCTTCTTAATCATTTTATTGAATTTAATATTATTAAACTCCCTTAGTTAATTCTATTGATTCCCCGGTATAATTGATGGAACTCTCAGCTGGGAAGTCACTGGGTTTGTGAGTGTAACTAGACGTCCCAGTCTCACGAAAAGACAGTTGTCTCCACAAAAATAGTTTGGAGCATGAATTGATCTATTTTCAATAAATCGTTACTGAAATACAATTTTAGAATCTGTTCAGCTACGTCTTCTATGACGACATGCGTACAGTCGACCCTCGCAAATTGGCAATTTTTGTTTCCTAGAATTTTGTGGTTCATTTGAAGAAATAAAATCAACAATTTAAACAAATAATTAAAAAAATGCTTTAAATGAACAAAAAAACGTATTTAAGCTTTATTACAATAAAGTTTTTTATTTCCTTCGATAATACTTGCTTTGTTTTATTTTATTGAAGAAATTAGAGAAACTCCATGTTCATTCTCGACACTGGCTAAGAGTTGCCTCTACAGATAATCTAACTACAGGTCTTATGTTTTCCGATTCTTGTTCACTATTTTCTGATCTTCTAATTAATTTTAATTTAATAAAAAATGCAGCCTTGGTAATATTAAGGTATCATTCAGAAAACCACCTAGAAAATTGATTTTCCGAAGATGCCTTTAGGCTTTACCACCTCCATCCATTCTACCAACTTCTCTTTAAGCTTTGGAAACTTTGGTTTATTTGCAGTTTTAAAGGACGGTTGATATTTTGTAGAATTTTTCAAAATAGTGTCTTTCTACAGTAAAAGATTATTATTGTTTTTCTCGATGCAGTCTTTCGATGCAAGTGCGAGAATATATCAGCCATCTGATGACACGAAATAGCATCACTTTCTTTATAATTTACAGTTTGAGTTTTTTCATTAATAATAAGGCGAATATAGTGTCCACGAGAAGCATTTTAAGACATGTGTTAATAAAATTTTATTAAAAATTATGGGCAATTTAAAAAATGGCCAATTAATAAGGAGAATAGGATTTTCATAGAAAATTTTCAAAATATGACCAATTTGCGAGATCTTCTGCCTTCTTTATTAATTCATACACCAATGTGACACAATATTGGTGAATTGGTCCATATTTCATAGATTGCTTACAACATATTTGTGTGAATACCCAATTTGTAATCTTATTGTCTTGTTTCTGATTGTGGCATCCTTCATCGAAAATATCTTTTAAATATCCTCTGATTTATAGGCACAGTTGGGATGATGTAGAACTAAGTTATGTAAAAACTTGGGATTGGGATTCCTCGCGAATCTGAAGCAGCAATACACTCTTCTAAATTTTTATGTCCACCGGATAATCAAAATACCATAATAGTGAATTGGACCTCTGAAATATCTTCAATAGCATTCGCAGAGATGGAATTGTAGAAGCAGATCTATCCAAGATCCCGAAAATCAGTAAGATAGTGAACTTCTCATGCAGTTCATCCGAAACAATGATTTTTGGACCCCGTCGGCCCCCTACTTTTCGCCTTGGGTATCGACCCTACTGCCTTATCGATCATAGCTCTGATAATTGTGTGGTATATAGGTGATGTTATCATTGGAGGGTACTGGAAAACTGTAGTGGCAGAGGTTAAGTCTGGAATCTCTGTTCTCCCAACATTTGGAGTAGAGCTAAATCCGTCATAGTGAGAAGTCGTCATTGTTGCTAGTACGGAAAACGACTTTAGTCAAGAATTGCTATGATTTCCACTTACCTCCAAAAAATCTCAATCACCGAAAATGCGATTTCCTAGTCTCTCCGCTATATCACAAGAAAATGTCGACTTTTTTATTTTTTACAAAAAACCGATTCTGTTTTATTTCTCTCGTCTAATTTAACAACTCTCGATTCGAAAACAGCGCTCTTGAATTTCCATTCACTGCCCATCTCCTCTTCTTCTACGGACATCCCCCTGTTTCACGAACATGAACTTTTTGAGAATTATCAAAGAAACGCTAAGGGCTACCATAGAAGGAATAGTGAATATTTCTTTTAATGAAACTGGCTGGAAATGAAATTACCTTTTCATTTTAAAGAATTGATATTTGCTCACTAATGGAACTCCCCGTTTCGACTTTCGAGTTATCAGTCAATTTTTCAATCGGTCTCATAAGGCAGATCCTTCCCCATATAAACGGATCGCATTGATTACATAAGAGACAATAGACAGATAAAACAACTATCAGATTAATCAAAATCTATAAGAAACTGAACACAAAACTAATCTTAAAAAGTAAAAATCAAGGACTCTAAATCACACAAGAAAGTGTCAGGTATCACTGATTTCTCCTTCAGATTTCTAAAATAATCCTAATCACACTACATGATCAACATAATCAGACTCATTCCTTCCACGCTTTCCTTTCCTATGCCTTCTCTCATCTACAAATAAAATCAATTAAACCTCTTTCTCTACTCGTCTTCCTCCTCTTCCGTCCTCCAGAGTGCTCCCTCCTTCCCCTTCTGCTATCATCAGATACCTACAGATCCCACCAAATATTACTGAATTTGACCTCTTCCGTCGTCTCTTATCCTCCACGACGTCATCACTCCCATCCCTCAACAAGGCCACAAACTCGGCGAATAATTTTTCCCGTTCACTCTCGTCCCCAATTATCAAAAACGCAGGGTCCCCCTCAAATCGAGTTCTTACGTCATCCCACGCATCATCCACACGAACGTGTCCCTTCTTTAGCATTCCAAAAAACTCCTTCCTTCTTTTGTACCCCCTCTTCCCCTCAATAATCTAGAGTCAGTAGACAAGAGACCGAAGAATAAGCCAGCCTGAGACTACCTTTATCCAGCTGACTTCTGCTGTTGTTCATAATCAGAGCAGCGAAATCCTCGAACGAAGAGATCTCTGCCAAGTCGACATCCCTGAGTATCTCCTTTATCACCTTCTTGTCCCTGTAGTACTTGTTCCTCAGATCTTCAATAAACAACTTGAACAAATCGAGGGGAGACGACCCTGGAAATACGAAAACTGGGAAAACCATCTTGGTCGATCATATTAGTGAATTGCCGAGTAGGTTTAATGAATCCAAGATGTTCTATCCACTGGGAGGTCGAGTCGAGTCTTCCATTAGACCTCATTTCTTCCAATAGTCGCTTAAAATAAGCTTTATGGTACGAGGAATGCATCTCGGTTGTGTCTCTCCTTTCTTCTGAGGTTCCTCCTCTCCTGAAGCTTAGCGTCGTCTGACTCCTGCTCCAAACGACGGATAAGCTGCTGAAAGACCATCAAAGCATCCTCCTTATCCATATCTGGGTCAGAAAAAAGGATACCTTGCACCTTTTCGCTCTCTTGAAACTCCTGCATATCGACCAAGCGGGTTTGAACTTCTGCCCACGTGGTCAAGTATGTCAAGTTAGGCATTTTCGTTAGAATCGCACGGAAGGCAGTCTCTGCTTCTCTCCTGGCTTTCTTTGACGCCTCCTTATGATTAGTCAGGGACAAACTCGTTCACGTTTGGCTACAAAGTTGATTGAATCCCGGAATATTTCATATCGTTCCACCTCAGGAACCAACTTCCAAAACTCAAAATCGCCGAAGCGTCTCTTTGCCCTTTTGTATGTTGTGTTTCCATTAACCTTAGGAGAAGTTGTCAAAAAATTCTCAAGGTCTTCCTTTGCTTTCCTCAATTTTTGCCGAAATTCTTCCTAAGAGGTAAATTAGCATAAATCAAGATATTTAAGAAAATAATAATCAAGATGGAATATAATTATAGAGAAAAGCTGTTATTGTAAAAAGTGACAAATAATAATATAAGATTAATTAAATCAAACTTAAGCGTCAAAATTAGTCAAATGAAATAAAAAGTTAAATAAATGATTCCAATGTGGAAAGAGGGGATAAAATAAAGTTAGTGGCAAACTCCTCTAAGTAGAGGAGAGCGAAGGATAGCGAAATTAGCTAAAATAATAAGTTATGTTATTCTGACTAATAAAATAAATAAAATCACAATTACTTAATCAAAAAATATGGTAAAGTAATAATAATAAAATTAATATACAACCTGTTCTTGTTTGCATTTAATTATCTTGTAGGCGTGGTACACCTGTTTCTTCTGTGACCCACTGGAAACGAGATCAAATCGCATGTCATCCCCTATCATCTGCACAGCTTGCTCCCACGAATAACTGGAAGGGACGTTCTTGTCAACCAAAAGCTGCCTAAACTCTGCAATGGCATCCTTCCTTCCCAACTGCTTGCAGAGAAACCTCATGGATAAACCCAATAAGTACTCTGGCATTGGTGTGAACCCCGTGGGCTCTACCTCCGCCACGAGCGCAGTCGAGTTCTCTGACCCCCTAGAGGTGAGTTTTAAACAAACTTTTGTTTTTCGTCAAATACCTGCAGCTCAGCTGCGATAAGCACGAAACCAAACCTTCAAAGATCGAGTACTCCGCCGGCTTCTCCCACTGGGATCTCCCCGTATTCTTATTGTAGTAATACTTCCGTCCACTGCTGTTACTGTATTCCTTCCATGAACATTTGGCGACAAGGAGCTGAATGAGTTTGGAAGGATACCTCTCTGGGTGACATTAGCTCGTGTGGTTTGTCCCAGGAAGATACCTTAGTGATGTGGTTGTAGTAGTATATCCGGTTTTCTGGAGTCTTGTGTTCAGTCCATTCCTATGTATTAGACTTATCGTTACATGCTGTGACAACATCAAAAACCCAACTGGGCCAGTGAAATTTGAATTTATCTTTTTTATTTGATTATTTTTTAATTGAATAATTAACCTGAATTTAATTTAAATTTAAAAAATGGAAAGTCCTCACCTTGAAGAAATAACCACTTGAGGGAAGAAACAGACTAAAGAAGATGAGTGAAAAATTCATACTATGTGGTTCTAAAATTTTCGAAACTAGAGAAATCACAAGACATAACTTTTAGAAATGGGAAGCCGCAAGTGGATTTAATAGTTTCGTGTGTCCAAAAGATGATAGGAATTCTCAACCTTTGTTGAATCCCAGATTTCTTCCATTCCTTCCGTCTAATTTTTGTACAAACAGTATATCCTGCCAACTATCGAAAACGCATGTCCATCATAAATTCTACCGCTGTCCATATCCCACAAAACAACCTTCAGTTATACAAAATCAATGTCTCAGAGTTACCCTGAATTGCAACAAACGGACTCTAGCCTTTCATTAGGGAAATCGCTAATGTTAAAACAGTGTTGGAACATCCAACGACAGACAGTGCAATTTTCTAATAATTGAGAAGTCAATCGGAAACCCACTCAAAGAATAGATTCTTGCCTACTTGAAATATGCACGTAAGCTAGAAAATAAACCTTTTTTGGAAGCTTATGAAAGACTTCTGACAATACCAAATTTGATAAGCAACAGAGACAACCGGATCACTTATTAGACAATGATTTTAATTTTCTGTCTTTTGTTCATTGGTGTTACAAACACTTTCATATCGAAGTACAAGGTATTTCTTCATTCCTTTTCCAAGTATCCACCATTATGGGGACTCTCCTGGAGTATGATTCTACTAAGAAGAACAGATCTTGAGATAGTAAATCCTGTTGCGGTAAGGCTGGGACATACTTTATAGTTCAGTTTCTCTCTCCGTTGAAGTTAAGGTCACATGTATCTGTTCATAAAATTTTCAACACATCTTCCAATCCAAATTTGGAAACCAAAACACTCCAAAGAATGATCCACTAAATCCAATCGAATTCTCCCATGAGTAAGTTCAAATTAGCGATAATTGTTTTATATTAAAACATATATTTGTGTCACAAAATATCATAAATTCAGGACAAAAACCAGCTTTCAATGCTCAATGTATTTTAACTACAAAACGCTGTATACAAGATTCTGAGTTCGATACTTTTCCGTCACAGAAATCAAAGATTTAATAGAATCGCAATCCCAAAGATATCTTCATATGGGGTACCATCTCAAGTCACATCAACCAATATTAAATAACTTGGGAGATTTTAGTGATTTTTAAATTTTAGATCTTAAAATTGGTGGTTGTATAGATATAAGGCACAAAAATAAATTTTTTGACTTTATTGATCAAAAATCACACCGCGATAACCACAACTCAATGCTATTAAATCAACAAAGTCACGACTCCCACATTCTAAAATCTGACATTAAAATTAATCTCCCTATCTCTTTACAGTTATCATATTCCATTAAAACGGCAGAACTCGAGCATCCAAACTTAGATCACTTAATTGAGATGGAGGTTCTTCGGACATATGTTGAGATTGGAAATGGATACCCCCACTAATTAGCACTGGAAGAGTAGTTCATTGAGCCAGTTTTCTCGGTCGCCTGCAAGTCACACTTACTGGGATACTAGATCCTGATTTCGCCACGAGTCAAACTTCATGTGTATTTAAAAAAATACAATGTGGAGAATATTTGGACGTCTTGAAAGAGGTGGAAGGTGAAACCCCATAGTTTGATTGCATCAAACGCCAAAAGGGTGAAAAGGTTGTGTTATTGGATTCAAGGTCATGTTGACCTATAAAATTTGTTGCGTCTAATCAATCAACAATCTATGATTATCATTTGCTTTTTGGAAAATATTTTTAATAAAAATGTTATTTTGTTTTAACAATAAACTTTATAAAATAATAAAAGTGACGATATTTCCTGTATAACTGCAAATGGCTGCATCTTTTGATGATACGAAATATACAAATTTAAGAGAAGATACAATTGATGCTATCTCTGATCTTCTTTACATAACCAACAAACAAATTGACTGGCTCCAACATTTTATCGATGAAGTTAAAAAACGGAAGATGGCAATTAACATTAGCAAAACCGTCACAAGTGGTACTATGGTGGCAAGTACAGCTATGCTTTTTTGTCCTCTGACGACCATCTTTGGTATTATGGGGTTGGTTGGGTCATCCATTGCTGCATGCACTGTTTCGATTGTTGATTTCATAAAAAATAAAACAAATTCTAAGGAATTAAATAATATAATCTGTACATCTCGTAAATGTGAAAGGAGACTTAACCAACAATATACAAAATTCAGTGATTTGGCTACTAAAATAGCTGTCAAACATAAAATTGATATGAATTCCTCATTGGGTCTCCTTTTCAATCATGGAATTGCTACTTCAATATTTCAGATAGGAGTAAATACTGCAGAATTTGTTAAAATAATTCCAAATCTCCGGTATATGGGTGAAGTGATGGAGTTTGGTTATGGGTTGTTTGAAGCTGGTTTTGTAGCGAGTGGAACCGGAGTTTCCATGGTGGTTGAAGGAGGACAAGCATTCTATCAAGTCACAGGAAGCATTATTTCTAATACTACAAGGGTGATTTCGGGAGTAGGAGCAGTATTCAGTATTGGAGATACGATCTACTCTTGGATTAATGAGAATCCCAACATAGATTCTGCAAGGAAATGTTTAACAAATATTAAAAAACGGAAGGAAACATTAAAAGCAGAAAAACAGCTTTTCGAAGCCATGCCGAAATCATGACTTTATTTTGTTAACTAATAACGATATTTATTACCCTTTCGTGAAGGTTCCATGTCTTCTCACTTGACGAGTCACATCATCAATCATACCTCACTACAGAACTGGAATGTCTACAAAACTCCACGCAACCAAATAAATTGGGAGCACTCTTGATGCCTTACCCCCTTCCAAAAATTAATCAACATTATTATCTTTTCCTCTTAAAAAAACTACGCGTCATAGGTGGAGGTTTAAGTAATAAAAACTGTTTTCTTTAATAGTCATTATATACCTGAATATGTTTTATCTAGTTCTTCCGGTCGGGAAGAATGGAATTTTTGGCCGTCTTCTGAGTTAGGTAGTTCCGATGACTTATCTAGGAATTGAAAAAGGCAAAGAACAGAAGGTAAATCCTTCTACCAAATATGTAGTCGTATTGGGATGGTTGGTTGTATGTATTGAATGGAAAGATGATTAATGTTAGGTGGAAACAGCTATGTAGTATCCAAGTAGCGTTTTTACAAAATTTAGTCTAACTACGATGAGGAGATGACGTTGCTTACGTGTTTTCTGAAGGTCATATAGGGTCGATGTGATCCCCAGTATTTTGATTGACTTTGTGTAGTGGGTTGATATTCCATTAAAGTCAAAAAACGTGCCGAGTTTGTCACTCTTCTATTGGAAATAAAAATCATTGAGCTCGACTTTTCAGGATTTGTGTGTAATAGGTTCCTCGTAAGCCAACATTTCAGTTGTCCAGCAACTCTTGTTAACAGGTACCCGCTGTGTGAATTCACAGGTCTCTTGTTGCCAGGATTATATCGTCAGCATAAGTGACGATCAGAGTATCGTTGCTGATATGGGAAGGCACGTGGCTCATAAAGAGGTTGAAGAGAATGGGTAACATAGGATGAACATCATACATATTTGAGTGATCGAGTTTGTTTAAGATTTGTCATTTTCATCCTCGTTTATTTAGCATCAGGTGTATATGTGGAAGAATAACTTTAAAAATACCGACAGTGATGGGAAAATGTCTTGATCTAGCTAAGACCTTGATGTCTCGATTAAATGGCTTAGACATTATCGTTTCAAAAACTACAAAAGATATTATGCTGCATGTGGTGCCTTCAGTCAGACTCCCTCAACTACTGATCAGATTACGAACTACTCCCACCAAATATGCCGGAGATATCGATATCAATTATCTGGAATGCATATAAATCGATATAGAAAAAATGTGTCTACGATTCGAGTATCCCACGTCCACAGAGAAAGTATACTTTAATTAATAAATTAGTTCATCATGCACAAACTTATTCACATCTTCAAACTGCAGTTTCTGCTCATTCTGACTGTACAAATGCCGACTCTCCGAAAAGAAAAAAATTAAAGAAGTACTAAGCCTTCGATGATTGCTTCCGTTCCATCCAACTCACCTTTAAAACCTCTGAGTGGTTGGAAGAATTGGTTAATGGAGCATCAATGAAATTTGGAATAAAATCTTGACGCGATTTAGAGACCCCTAGTGAACAATCAGTGCCTTGGAGTCGCCATCCTTTATAAACGATCCGGTTCCGTAGTGAGATGTTCATGATGGCGTCACTCGTCAAGCCAAAGCATCGTAGATACGTGTAACTTTCAGCCGGAATGTACAGCAGCGAGACTCGAACTAGGGATCATCAGGCCTATTGCCCAGCACTCGTTAAACTGCGCCACCAGGACTATATAGCCTGCATTACGTCAGAAGCGTCAGAGACTTGAAATACACTTATTTCCCATTCTCTAGCAATTCTTGTTTTCCACACGGCTTTATAACAAAACGGTCTGCCACGACTTACCTGGAATCTGTTGTCAGTTTATCCCATGAAAAAACGCACTTGCACACGGCCTTTGTATCACACACAAGACACTTTATCCCGAATAAAGATCCTTCTAACAAAAAGATCTTAACGAGAAATAGATCCAGAAATCAAAAATAAAACGATAAATTACAAATTTCCTTAATTACTACCAACTAGTTCCTACTAGCTTCACTCATACTGTTCGACATATTTCTTATTGATATTCTACAATTGATGATCCAACTTTGTAACCACCGCCGCTATATATAGATCTTTCCCTACGGGTGCCATGGTGATTCATCCGGCTAAGGAACAATTCGTCTAATATAAATATTAAATGTTAAGATAATTTTAAATATTTCATTTTATTAATACTAATTTTTTTGAACTCAAGAAAATGGCTGTAGGCAAAGAGGGTACTGGTCTAAAGGGCGGGGATCAGATGACCACATCTGTCAAAGAGAGCACGAGCACTAGAGCTGTGATACGTTGCAGCTCAAGCATGTTTATGAGGTCTTTGCACGGAATTTCGCTGCAGCGGCAGATGTCCCACTTGAGGACCGTAGATTTACCCGCAAGATCCTCATTGTAAGGTTAACGAGTAGTTTTAACCTGCATCAATAAGGCTGTGGCTTGACGGACAAGCCCAGACCACCCAATAAATGGAAGGAGCAGATCTGTGCCAAGATTCCTTGGAGACAGACTGAGCTAGAAGCACTGGAGGGGCACATAAGTAGTGTGGCGAGAGGGGTTAGAGGAAAAGCACCGCTATAGTAAAGGGGCTAATTAGTAAACTCAGTGTTCCCAAATGGGACCTCAAAGAGTTGAGGAGGGAAAAGGTGGAGTTAGAGGGGGCAATAATGGTGTATAAGAGTAAACTCTATACACATGAAAGTCGGTGTAAGAGAAGGAGAGAAAATAATCTGTTTAAGTTTAATCGCAGAGTGTTTTACCGTCGCCTACACGAAAATGGCCATAGTGTATGTTCCCAGCAGGACGCGGAAATGCTTTCCACATGGGGTAGTATGTAGGAGGCTAAACCACGCAGAGGAAATGCGTGGAATGTCCCGTACAGCGCCGCTCCTTTCTTGGCGGAATTTTCGATTTTCGCAAGAAATTTGAGGCGGTAGTGAGACATCTCCCTGATTGGAAGACGACCGGGGTCGATAAAGTTTATAATTTCTTTATCAAAAGATGCACTTCATTACACGAGTCTATGTGTCGTGTATTACAGAAAAGCATCACTAACCCGGAAACGATTCCTGATTGGGCATGCACAGGGACAACTTATTTGATCCCAAAGCTGGACAACCCCCAGTCTGCTGCAGATTATCGACCGATAACCTGCATGCCAACCCTGTATAAGCTGATGACCAAATTGGTGGCTAATGAGGTCAGGAGCTTTGTAGACGCAAATGGGATTCTCTCCGAGAATCAGTTGGGAACTGTGCGAAATTGTCAGGGGGCAAAAGAGCAGGCTTTGATCAACAATGCCTATCTGTATCTCACGGACACTCATTTTTGTCTATGTGGGTGGATGTGAAGAAGGCTTACGATTCAGTTGATCATTCTTACCTTGTCGAGTGCCTGTACAGTTTGTGTATGCCTGTGTGGTTCATCAGCTTTGTAGTGGCTGTGATGAATAGGTAGAGTATTCATCTGAACTATAATAGGCAGCGGATATGTGAGGTAAAACTCAAAGGGGGATCCTTCAGGGGGATAGCATGTCTCCGCTGCTCTTTGTTCTCTGTTTGAAGCCATTGAGTCGCCCTCTCAATGACCAGTTTGAACAAATACCAGTTCATTGTGAAGGGGTTTGTTTCAGTACAAATCACCTTTTTATTATGACTTGAAGACGTATGCTCGAACAGCCGAGAAGCTCTACTCCATGGGGGTCTGTGCCAGGGAATTCTTTGAGAATATAGGACTAGGTTTGAATTATTAAAAGTCTGCGACTAACACGCAAGTATGTAGCGAGTTAGTAAGAGTCCTAGAGGAACACGAAGGATATAAGTATCTGGGTGTTACCGAATCTCCAAAGTCCCTTATACTGCCTGAGACAAAGCGACAAATTACTGAAGGCATCCGTAAAAGAGCAGCGTTATTGTGTAAGACGTCTCTAAATGCAAGGAATTTGTTCCTAGCATTAAATGAGTATGCTGTCTCGCTGCTAAACTACTACATAGGTGTTGTGGAGTTTGAGCCCAAAGAGTATGATGAGATGGATGTTATGATCCGTGGAGTACTCAGAGAGAACCATGTCCATGTGTTGGCAGCCAATAAGGAGAGACTATATTTACCCGTGATAAATTCGGCCGTGGACTGTGTGGAGTAGTCCAACTAAGTGAGCGTATCCTAATGCGAATGCACGACACCCTGATAGCTGGGTCAAGTGTGTCTGCTAGGAAGCACGCCATAATAACGACCGAGAAAACACGGGCAACCCACCTAGGCACTATCAGACCTTTTTTGTCTGCTAAGTATGGTGTTGATGATGGTGGGCTAGTAAATGTGAAGGCGTTGATCGAATTACAATATAATAATTTGATGGAAAAGATCAACTTAAAAAGCCTTCATAAGGTCCTCTTCAGAGCATTGGACAACCCACATGTCGTCGACAATATGGCTAATACGTGACACTCATCGATCGGAGGGCTAAATATGCAAAACGGTCGACAACTCACCTCGATCGGAGGCGTTGTACACGTGCATAATGCGCAATATTTTTTGGGTCGATCAACAAATACATGTCCCCACTGTAAGTCAAGGAGCATGTCGGTTGATCATTTAGCCACTCGATGTGGATCCATGCTCTGCCACGACTATATGTGGAGGCAAACGAGGTAGTAATGAGTCTTCATCTTCTACTATGCAATAAGTATGGTATTCGCCACACCAGAAAGTTGCGGACTCATAAGGTGCAATCTGTAGTAGAGAACACCAGGGTACAAATAAGGTAGACAGTGTACCTCGTGCTAGTCAAGCACAATAAACCGGACATTGTAGTACACGATAAGGAGTCTGTCAAGTCCTATCATAGAGGTTGGCATCACGTCTCAAGACCGTTTGCAGACTGTGGAGGTGGAGAAAATAGAGGAAGTATGACTTTTTTGCAAACGAGATGGCAGATGCTTGGTTGCAAGGCCCTCGTTATTCCAATAGTAATGACGTGGGAAGGAATTTCAACAAAGTACCACAAGGGTTATCTGAAGCAATTGGGTAGATAGGATGCTCCAGGCCTATCTACAGTCTACTATGTTAAAGCGGACCATAGAGAGCCTGTCACTGGAGTATAGAGGCAGAGTCCTGAGATGCCATATGGACAGAAGGTTCAATTGGACAAGGCGCTCTCGGAGTTGTTTCAGCAACCAGAATCGAACCTGCCTGAGGAGGCTGGCGAACAGGCAGGCGAGGATGGTGACCTTGGTTCTATTTTTCGAAAGTGATCACGTGGACGATCTCTAAAAGATATCAATTTAGTTTGTAATTTATTTACCTTCACTAATAGTCCTCAGGGAGCTGAGAAAGGAAATGTGTTCTAAATTCGAAGATATAATTGAATTGTTATACGCGGATGATGTAGACTTTGTATGTACTAACCAGAAAAACCTACTTGACCAAATTTTAGTCCAAACCGAAATTATTTTAAATAAATGGGATCTGCGCATAAATATTACAAATTCGAACTACACACGAATCGAACGATCCAAATCAGAAATGACGAACCCTGGAGACATACAAAAAACTCGGCTCACTGCTAGGTGACGCCGAAGATATCGAATGAAAATGCTGGCCACATGTACTTCAAAAAATGCACAACATCTGGATAAGAAAGAGGAATGTATCACTAAAACTTCTTGTCAGACTATACGATACGTTTATCAAGCAAATGTTGATATACAATTCCGGAACATGGGGAACCTCAAAAAACGGTTTAGAGAGGCTAGATACTTTGCATAGAAGCCAACTGTGTATACTGACTGGAATCTTCTGGCCGAGAAAAATATCAAACGATAAAAGATATGCTCCATGTAAATCTACACCAATTAGGATGGACGTTATTCTATCGAGATGGCAACTATTTGGACATGTTCTTAGACTGGAGCCGACTACGCCGTGTAACAGAATAATGGAAGAATATTTCTACTGCACCGGAAGTCACGGATTTCCAGGCAGACCAATAAATACACTTCCAATTTGCTTAAAATATGATTACGAAACAATCGGTCGTAAATTGGTGACAGCAGACGACCTGGATGATGTTAGAATGAGGGCCTGAAGCAAGATGGCGAGAAAAATGGCTGTAAAGTATGGCTCAAGCGAACCCCTTTAGGACTACGCGAAAGTACTTTTAACTAACTAATTTCCAAGAATAAACTTAACTACTTCCAACGTTCTGTAATAGGCAAAACAAAAATTGTTATTCGGAGAAAATTGTTAATTAAAAGTTGAGGTCATAAATAAAGTTCCTTAACATTTCTAACCCAGCCTCGGGTTGATCAGCGGGAACCATATGTCCAGCATTCCTACTATTACTTGCATGACATTTCTGGCTGATCTAACGTATCCATTGACTCTTTTAGAGCCATCGGTTGAATACCAAATCTGCTGGCAGGCTGCAGCAAAGTCCTCTTTACCATTCCATTCCAGTTCCCTCAGGAATGCTGAGGTCATTGGAAATGGAACAATTATATCAAATTGTCCAGAGAAAAATAAAGTCTTAAATATAAAAATATCTAAACTTTATATCCATTATTGATGACTTTTTGAATAGTCGGAGCCATGGACTTTGTTCTATCGGGGTAAAGGGCATATCGAGCAGGATAAAACATGTGATGGAATGTTCGATTCCCAGCATTTAGTTTTCTGGAATTATCATTCGCAAATTCAGCATAGATTTTATAAGGGAGATCCTAAAAAGTCTAAAATGTCAACCTCATCCGCAAAATAGTCGTAAATGTCCGTAAGTCCAGTCATATTGTAAATGAGATCTTCCGTCTCATCAAAAAACTGAAATCAGAATAAAACGTACAATACTAGCCTGCATATAATTTCCCTTCTCAATATTATCTTTAATCAAATTGTAAAGGTTATCAAAGTATTTAATTTGATTATCAAAAATAAGTCCGATTCTGTTTAAAAAAGTTCCAAAGTTCATCATCTTTGTTTATATAGAAAATTACATTGTAGGGATCACAAAGACCATCTCCAATGATCATTCCCGTAAGATTCATTGGAGTAGAGTTGTTTTGGTTGTACTCGTGAATTGCGTTTGTCATGGTGGGGACGTATTTCCCAGCATATGACTCACCCGTGATGTAAAGTGGATTGTTTCTCAAATTTGGGAATAATTGGTAAAACTGTTGCATTAATCTATATTATTTTATCTCATTTGATAAAATTACATTGATAAGTAAAGACCTACTTGGTCTTCGTCCGTCAAATAACATTCTTCGTTATCCGTGAAACTAAATCCTACTCCAACCTAATTCATCAAGATATTCAGAAACTGGATTGTCAATGTAAATTACGGAATATTCATTCGTCCAAGACTGAGCTCTCTGTTTACTAAAATGCGAAAAATTCACTACTGTTATCGTTTGAATCAAAATAGTAAGGACCATGTTCGACGAATAGTCCATAGAGAGAAGAAGCACCAGGACCACCTTGCAACCCAAACTAGTAAGGGTGCTTCCGTATTTCCATTCTTAAAAATAATCTCATCAAATCTACTTGTGCGGGGAAATACCAAAAAAGAACATATTCCTGACACAATCGTCACTTACTCTGAAAAATCCAGAGTAACTTTCAATATTTCCAACAAATGGATCAACTCTGCTTAACTTCCTTGCAAGAGATCACTATCTCCCTATTCAAATAGTCTGTAATTATGAGTGGTTTCATCTTTGTTCACTTGTGGTCCATTGGGTTTATTTAAATGATAGATATATCCAACACCAAATATCGTTATTATTACAATGAGTGGATTCATTTCTAGTTTTTTGTTTTATGTTATTTATTAATATTAGGTTATCCAAATTAAACATTCATTTTCAAGTTAATTTATAATTATTTAAAAGTGATAAAAATTAATGTATTTGTAGAGAGTGGAAAACATGTCTGTTGACTATAAACACGGTTAATAGTAATATGTCACATGGGCGGCGCGTAACGCATGGGCAGCCTGTTACATTTTTTCGACCTTGAAAAGGTCTTTTGATTATCCGACATATTATAATTATTACCACCAGGATCACTGGGTCAAAAAGAAAGAAATAAAAGTTCTCATCTAACTAAGTGATCCCAGACCGACAAAGGTGAGGATGAGTCACTCATTGGATTATCCGACATTTAATTATATATCCGATTTATATCGTGATTTAATCTGTTAAATTAGTTTTTTATTCATAAATGTTATGATTATAAAGATTTTATTTTTTATAGCGGTAAACCTAGATTTCTAGCGTGATTTATAGCATGGAAGATTATTTGTTGCAATGGCTTCTTACAAGGGTTTTGTGAAAGATTGCGTTGAATATCAAACTTTAAAAGATGCTTTGCATGATAAATTTCCCGAAAATCTTCCGAGCACCGAAAATATAGGCTTGTAAAGAAGATAGAGAATTTTTCATTATCAATGACAGGTATTGTAATTTTCAATAATTTTAGACTATCTTAAATCAACTGATCCAAGTTAGTCATATCCCTGGATAATGAAACCGAAATGGAGCATGTTGCGAAATCGTTGCACAAGTTTTCACACGGAGGAGTCAATAAAATTGAGTATGAATGTCGACACAGATACTTCACTGTAAAGAATGAGATTATCAGAAAAGTCATTCGAAATTGTGAAGTCTGCAAATTTTCGCTGGTAAAGAAGTATGTGAAAACTTAAGATCTTTGTTCCGCCTGAATGGGCCATGTAAATTTCTTCAGTCGGACAATGGTTCTGAATTTAAAAATCAAGAAATAACAAAACTTTGCGGAGATTTTAACATTAAGCAAATTCACGGAAGGCCTAACAATCCACGAGCACAAGGAATTGTCGAAAGAATCAGACGATCACGAGGAAGTTGTCAAAAATGCTGGATAACAGTGAAAAAAAGTGGCTTGATAAATTAGAAAGTGCTGTCTACAGTTACAACATATCGGTCCATTCATTTTCTAACGAAAGTCCTTTCGAAAGATATCGAGGAATTAAGGGAATAAATTCAATAATTAATGGTTATACTTATATCACATTATGACTTAGATAATTTAAGTGATGAGTGTGCGATTCCAGAACAAATTGACGATTTGGTTAATTGTTCGACTCCAGAATCTATTGAAAATTCACGTAGTTTGATTTAAAAAATTTATATCTAGATAATTCCCAGTCAGATAATTTGTGTCCGAATGCGAAGAGATTCAACTTCGAAATTAAATCGATTGAAGAAAATTCGAATTATTACAAAGCTATGAACAGGAAAATGAATGTTCATAATAGTAAATATACTTTTAACATGGGAGATAAAGTATGAATCAAAAACATTAATAAATAGGTTCGGGCTAAAAAGGACTTTGGAACAAATCCCTCATTGCGACTGGATAAGTTTGAGTCTCAGTATTATCCAGTTGCAGAAATAATTAATATTTTATCGAATAATCGCGTGGAGGTAGTTTTAAATAGTTTAATTTGATAGATAAAAAATTCGAAAGGAGAAATATCGACTGTATTAATGAGTAGACTAAAAAAAGTTACTTAAATTTAATTTTTTGTGGTTAATAAATTATTTATAAAATTAATTGAAGTTAATCTTGGTTCAAGGTTAATGTAACAGGCTGCCCATAGGTAACGCTTGGCCCATGTGACATAATACACGAAACCTCAGAGTTGGTAAATTCTTAGTGTTAGAAGAAGGTTTCATTGACATCTCATGGAAATGAAATAAGTCAAAAGGGAAAAATAATTCTATTATGTAGAACTTTAAACATTTTAATAAATTTTATATATTTATTAACCAAGGCTTACACTATTTGATAAGCCCAGCACAAACAGTCTTAACTAATTAACAAAGGAAAGAACCCAAAGGAGAACATATGCTTGTGGCCGACCAAATGCAACCTCTTTTATAGGATTTCGCTTCAGAAGAGAAATGGAGAAGTAGGTTCGCCCTCCACAATTTTCATCGCACTTCCTACCTTCGCGGACATCACTTCATTTTTCGGCACCAGAGGATTTAGTCAAGGAGAAGATTTTTTTCAAATACTTTGCAGCACCAGAAGAACTCGCCGCCTCACGGGTGGGATCTGTTTGACGAGGATTGACCTTGGCTGAAAACTCAATATTTCCTTCAGATCCGATCTCGTCAAACGTTGTTACGTCAAGCCAGGACCTAGTGGTATACTGGTGAATGGATCTACGTAAATTGTATTGTGTTATGAATTAAATTTTCATATATTTGAATATAAATCTAACTTAGTTAGTAATGCTAACAGAATATATTGATCCTAACCACCAGAGTGCTATATTGATCCTAACCACGTGAGAACAAAATTGTTTATACATTGGTACTATTAGAGTAGAGCTTACATATATTATTTCAACGAGGAGTTCAAGTTATTAGTAAATATTCAAACCGAACAAAACTAAATTTGTTATTAGAAATCGAGATCATAAACGAAACTTCTGCATATCCAAGCACGCTTCAGGTTGATCCATTGGGACCATATGACCTGCGTTTCTTACGACAACCTGATAGACATTTCCTGCACTTCTAACATACCCATTGACTCTTCCGGATTTTGAATACCAAATTTTCTGTTGAGCATTAACAAAGTCTTTTTTGTTATTCCAATCAAGTTTTCTTAAAAATGCGGATGTTAGAGGAAAGGGAACAATCACATCAAATTGTCCAGTGTAAAAAAGTGTCTGATTATTTGAATATAAGTACTTTATATCCCTCATTTATAATTTTCTGAATAACAGGGACAGATGTATTTGTAAAGTGAGCATATAGAGCGTTATAGACCGGTTCTGAAAGAATTCTGAAAGAGAGATTCCCTGCATGAAGTCGTTGTGAGTATTTATTCACAAAGTCATTATATGGCGTATATGGTAAATCCTAAAAAAAATTAGTATCTACTGAGTCAGCATAGTAGTCATAGTAATCAGTAAGCCCTGTCAAGTTGTAAAAAAAGAAAATATCAAATCGGCAGACTTAATATTAACGATAAATACATTAGTGGCAGAAATAAAATTTCCGATATCGATATATTTTCGGACCATGTCGCGATATTCATCAAACTTTGCAATTTGATTATCGAATATGAGTCCTATTCTGTTTAAAAATGTCCCATAATCATTCATCTAAAAATATTTTAAACTAAAACATTGTAAGGATCAGAATATCCATTCCCAATGGCCATTCCAATCAGGTTCATTGGAGTTGGATTGTTTTGGTTGGACTGATGTATTGCATTAACCATTGCTGGGACATATTTCCCAGCATAGGATTCACCAGTAATATAAAGTGGTTTCGGTATCAAATTTGGGAATAGCTGATAAAATTGCTGCATAAATCTAATCTATTAAATTTTGATAAAATACTTTGTCAAATAGTAACCAACATCATCCTCGTTTGTCAGATAACATTCTTCCTTAGAAAAACTAAATCCAGTTCCAACCTAAATAATAAAAAAGTCGAAATACTGGATTGTCAATATAAGTACAGAATATTCGTCAGTCCATGGCTGAGTCCTTGAAATTACTAAAATAATATTTAATTTTGACAATTGTTCTCAGAGTCAATGTTGTAAGGTCCATTTTCGACTAGTAGACCGAAAAGTGAGGAACCCCCGGGACCTACTTGCAACCAAACTAGTAAAGGTGCTGCCGTATTTCCATTCTTAAAAATGATCTCATCAAATCTACTTGTGCGGGGAAATACCAAAAGAACATATTCCTGACACAATCGTCACTTACTCTGATAAATCCAGAGTAACTTTCAATGTTTCCAACAAATGGGTTGACTCTGCTTAACTCTCTTGCCAGATCAGCATCTCCCTTATTCAAATAGTCTGTAATTATGAGTGGTTCATCTTCGTTCACTTTTGGTCTATTGGGTTTATTTAAATGATAGATATATCCAACACCAAATATCGTTATGATTACAATGAGTGGATTCATTTTTTGTTATTTCAGTTCAAAATAATTTATTAATTTTTTGGCTGTGCAATTTAAATTTTTATTTTAAAATTAGAATATAAATTTGACAATTTTAATGAAAATAGCTTTCTTTTATTTTAGTGGATAATATTTTTTTGCTGAGCTTGTGCCGTTGCTTTTAAATACTACATCTAGAAAGCACGTTATTCATGGACTAGAAACATGTATACTTCCCATAGTTGATGGCTTACAAGAAACCTGAGGAGGTTAAAGACTTTCATAATAATAATTTGTCAGCTGTCTAAGATGAATTTCCACACTCAACATTAATAATCATTGTGGGAGACATAAACGCGAAAGCATGTTACCTCCTCAGAAACATTCATGCCAGGAACCCTATTGGCTAAATTCTTCATATAAACGACCTATTCCTCCGCAACACGGTTTCAAAGATCGGGAAATCGATTCACCCTGGAAAGAAACAGACATAGTAAAACTCTTTGCCAAACAACAAAAAATTTCATCATGATCTGCAGGTATTGAGCACGCAATGGAGTTTCTAATGATCGCTTTCCCAATGTTCTGGATAGCCATTGTGTCATTCTAGGCTTGTATTTCCTTACTCCGCATGCAATCCGATTAGCCTGAAAACTCAGACGTGATAGGACGATAATAACAGACGTCTCAACGAAGATCGGCTGGAAATCGAACCAGTCACCAATACCGTGATAGTTCCTCTTTTTCGAGTCTTCAGCAGTGCTCACTGCGGAACCCGCTCACAATTATGACTTAAGCAAATTCCCATTATGGAAAAAGTCTTTGCATGTTGTATCCCAAGATAGACACCTCCCTTGACTCCATGGCATGGTCGTTACGTCATCCGGCTTCCTGCCATCATTTTTGTCAAGACCGACAGGTTCCATAAAAAATTAAACCTGGCGTCTTTGATATATTAAAATACAGACGACATACAAAAATGATAAATTACAGAAAAATCAAATATTAAAGCAAAAAAATAAGAAAAGCCATATATCTGAGAACAAAGAACAAAATAATCGATTAGGTGATTGAAATCCTAAAGGGCAATGGAAAGTTTTGAGGCCGAAGACAAATTAGAGGTTAAGTACTGAAACTACCAGTAACTTTACTGGAAGACAAAAAGAGACAGATCGTGGATCAATTGAAAATGGAAGAACTTATCGGTGACCACTTCTAAAAGTTGTTCGAATCAAATGACCATAATAACAGAGATTGCTCCTTGAGGACTGTTGGAAATAACCAAAAAGTACAGGTAGCAAGCTCAAAATTAAAAAATGACAAGAGCCCAGGCCCGGATGGCCTCAATGACAAATTCTTAAAAAATGGAACTCAAATTGTGAAATCATCGCTCTCAGTTTGAACGGAATGTAGAATGTAATTGGCAGCACTCTACTTCTGGAGAGGAGACTCTGATACCCGTTCAAAAAGTTCACAAACAAAGGGTTAAAATAAAAAACCTCAAACCAGTATTCTGATGAACATAATTAGAAAAGTATTGGCTAATATAACCTTACAGAGAATGGAGAATCGGCTAACTCATCCTGTCAACTTACCATAACGGTTTCTGTAAGGGCGATCAACCTCGGATGTTGTGTGGACCCACAAGTGGAGGTGCACAAGTGTCATAAAATTCAAAATGACAACAACTATGTTTGGGATTGACATTTCGAATGCTTTTGACTCGGTCTATCAAAGAAATGTTACATGTAGTCTATAGCTTCTTTGACAGTTTTCACAGTTAGGCTGCTTTAGGGACACTTCTAATGGATACGAATCTGAATGTGAGAACTAGAGGAACCTCCTTAAGACGATTCAAGACAGCAATGAGCACCCAAAGGATATCCATTATCCCCTATTTTTTTATCTACAATTAGGCATCCTTCTGGACTTGGAACCGGTCCTTGGAGGGGAAACGAGCACAATAGCATACGCAGACGATGTGGACTTTATTTCGAATGATAAGGAAACACTTACTACTTTATTGGAGGAAATATCGGGAATTTGGATGAATGGTTCCTAACTGTAAATTAAGACAAAATTGAAGTCAAAAAACTCAGAATAGAGAAAGTGGGTAGGGAGGAGTATTGGTTCAAAACCAACAAAGCTGGCCTCCCTTCTCGGAGACAGTGAAAACATAATAAGAAGAAAAACAGTAGCAAATGTCCCACTGCAAAAAAATCAAGAAAAGTTTGATATTTCTTGTTGCACATGCTTATTCACGTCCTATGCCATAGGGTAAGTGCGTATAATAAAACATTTTATCTATGGCTCATTGAGTGTAAAGAGAATCACCTTAAATGACTTTAATTAGTTGTTTGTCTTGTTTTTGTTTAAAAGTTTAATACATAAAATTAGAGATTATACTATAATCATGAGTGATGGTCACAAATAGAAAAAATAAGAATTGTGCTGAAATGATTCAGTCACACATTTGATTGAATGGTAAGAATATAGTAAATATCCTAATTATCATTTAATTTTAACAGATAAACTCAAAAAACAGATAAGATAGCATACTATTATAATTTATGGTCATCACGTGATATTTTTTTATTTTTTTGGATGTACAATTTAGATATAAGATCTGGTAAGTAATGTGAATTTAAATATAACTTTTCTGTAAATAAAAAATCAAGGATGATTTCAATTTATGATAAAATATTTTTTTACATTTTAAACATAATTCCAACGAGTTTTAGACCGCCTTTATATCATGTAAAATTAGAGTACTCTTATAACTGACAGAAAATATAAGAAAATTGGTTAAAAAACTACAAAAATAAATTTTTAAATTAATTAATAAATTAGTTAAATGCTAAACGAAATGTAACTAAATTAGTTATTAGAAATCGAGATCATAAACGAAACTTCTGAGCATATCCAAGCACGCTTCAGGTTGATCCATTGGGACCATATGACCTGCGTTTCTTACGAGAACCTGATAGACATTTCCAGCACTTCTAACATACCCATTGACTCTTCCGGATTTTGAATACCAAATTTTCTGTTGAGCATTAACAAAGTCTTGTTTGTTATTCCAATCAAGTTTCTCTTAAAAATGCGGATGTTAGAGGAAAGGGAACAATCACATCAAATTGTCCAGTGTAAAAGAGTGTCTGATTATTTAAATATAAGTACTTTATATCCCTCATTTATGATTTTCCGGATAACAGGGGCAGATGTATTTGTAATATCAGCATATAGAGCGTTATAGACCGGTTCTGAAAGAATTCTGAAAGAGAGATTCCCTGCGTGAAGTCGTCGTGAGTTTCTATTCACAAAGTCATTATATGGCGAATATGGTAAATCCTAAACGTAAAATAAGTATTTACTGAGTCAGCATAGTAGTCATAGTAATCAGTAAGCCCTGTCAAGTTGTAAAAAAGAGAAAATATTTTATCGAAGGTCTCAAAATATAAAAGACAAATACATCAGTGGCATAGGTAAAATTTCCATTTTCGACATATTCACGAAGCATATCGCGATATTCATCAAACTTTGCAATTTGATTATCGAATATGAGTCCAATTCTGTTTAAAAATGTCCCATAATCATTCATCTAAAAATATTTTAAACTAAAACATTGTAAGGATCAGAATATCCATTCCCAATGGCCATTCCCATTAGGTTCATTGGAGTTGGATTGTTTTGGTTGGACTGATGGATTGCATTAACCATTGCAGGGACATATTTCCCAGCATAGGATTCACCAGTAATATAAAGTGGGTTCGGTATCAAATTTGGGAATAGCTGATAAAATTGTTGCATAAATCTAATCTATTAAATTTCTGATAAAATACTTTGTCAAATAGTAACCAACATCATCCTCGTTTGTCAGATAACATTCTTCCTTAGAAAAACTAAATCCAGTTCCAACCTAAATAATAAAAAATAGAAATACTGGATTGTCTATATAAAGTACAGAATATTCGTCAGTCCATGGCTGAGTCCTTGAAATTACTAAAATAATATTTAATTTTGACAATTATTCTCAGAGTCAATGTTGTAAGGTCCATTTTCGACTAGTAGACCGAAAAGTGAGGAACCTCCGGGACCACCTTGCAACCAAACTAGTAAAGGTGCTGCCGTATTTCCATTCTTAAAAATGATTTCATCAAATCTACTTGTGCGGGGAAATACCAAAAGAACATATTCCTGACACAATCGTCACTTACTCTGATAAATCCAGAGTAACTTTCAATGTTTCCAACAAATGGGTTGACTCTGCTTAACTCTCTTGCCAGCTCAGCATCTCCCCTATTCAAATAGTCTGTAATTATGAGTGGTTCATCTTCATTCACTTTTGGTCTATTGGGTTTATTTAAATGATAGATATATCCAACACCAAATATCGTTATGATTACAATGAGTGGATTCATTTTTTGTTATTTCAGTTCAAAATAATTTATTAATTTTTTGGCTTTGCAAATTAAATTTTTATTTTAAAATTAGATAATATATTTGACAATTTTAATGAAAATAGTTATCTCGTATTTTTAGTGGATAAAGTTTTTTTGTTGAGCTTGTGCAGTCGCTCTAAAACACTGTATCTGGAAAACATGGTATTAATGGACTAGAAACACGTATACTTCCACAGTGGATGGTTTAATAAGAAACCTGAGGAAATTAAAAACTTTTATAATAATAATCTGTCACCTGTCTACGATGAATTTCCACACTCAGCATTAATATTGATTGCGGGAGATATAAACGCGAAAGCGGCCACGCAGAAGAAGAAGAAACCTGCCAGGAACCATATTGGCTAACTTCTGTCATGTAAACGACCTATTCTTCTGCAACATTGCTATTAAAGATCAGTAAATCGATTCATCATCGAAAGAAACTCCTTCCAGACAACAAAAAATTTCATCATGAACTGCAGGCATTGAGCACGTAATGAGAGTTACCTCTCATGATCGCAATCCCGATGTTCTGGAAAAGCCATTGTGTCATTCTAGGCTTCTTCTTCCTAGCTCCGCATGCAATCCGATTTCCTGATAAACTCAGACGTGATCGGAACAATAATAACAGAAGTCTCAACGAAGATAGGCTGGAAAGCGGATATTTTAAAATCAGACTTTTATGTAATAAAACATTTTTTCTTAATTTTGATAATATTGATGTTTTTGGTTATTCGTAATGATTTTCTCTTTTTGTAATTGAGTAAAATTATCTAGTGTAAATTCTTACCTCTTATAATTTCATATTTTTCAACACTTTTATTTATTTTTTAAATCAATATTCATAGACCAATTATCTGAACGATGAACTATGCAGTTCCTGTCAGTGGTCCCTTTCATCAACAACAAACATCTAAAAATACACTCAAAACTCTGCTCTAAGAATAATTACTAATACCACATCAACTGACCACTACACTGAGAATCAAAATTTCTCATAATTAGGTACCATTTCACTGTGCTCATCAACACAAGTGTAAAACGTCAGGACATCCAACTCATTGCCTTTAAGTTTCCACAAACAAAAAGAGAATTATTCCTACCCTTGGTGATCGAATTCGGATTCTTCAACCATCCTAGAGACTAAGTCTTCATTTCACGTCTGAAAATTATCCACGATTGAATTTCCACAAATTCCATCAAAAGCCTTGATACCAACAAACTTCTTTTATCACATTGATTGACGTTCCTATCTGAATAGAATTGTGCAATAGTCCTCTCCACTTTACTCATCATTCCTTCTTGACGACCATACCATTTCTCATTCAAAATGAGAATATTATCATCCAAAATGGTACAGTGTCATTCACAATGAGAATAGTGTCAATAAAAATGAGGATGTCTAAGTCAGTGGCTAGACATCTCAATGCTTGAATGTATATCCTAAAAAATGTCTTTTTGAAAAGCGATTAAAAAAATTGACTGATCAAGTGAATAATGCGTTTGTGCTTCTATTGCTGAGTACGGACTGAGAATACTTGATGGGTTAGTTCACAATGCAACTCTTTGTAGTAAGTTTGTTGCAGGAATTCAGACTCATTTAAAGTGACAATGTCCCATTAGAATGGGAAATAGTATAGAATACCTCTTATCCGATCCCACCTCCAAGTTCTCACAAAACCAAATACGTCTACTAGATCTCCAGGAGCTACCGCTCTAGGATGTGATATTCTGTCTCCTTTACTAGAATAGACTGAGGGTAAATAAAATAATAAATGATGAGGAATATAACGACTCTTACTTATTAATTGGAATATTTTGATAATAAATCCGCTGCTATCATCCGGTTTCCGCTGCTGAAGATTCGACAAATAGGAAGTACCACGGCATTAGGAGCCGGTTCGCTTTCCAGTCGATCTCCGTTGAGACTTCTAGCGTTATTGGCCCGAGCAGGTGTTAGTTTATCAGGTTAATGGGGCAGCTTACAGATGAGCCTAGATTGACACGATGGTCACCACTATAAAAATTTTAAATCGAATCATCAAAAATTTAATAAGTCAATAAAGTCAATTTAGGTCAAAATTTATAAAGTCAAAAAAATCTCCCTAGTAAAACAGCCATATAAGGTAGTTGATGAATGATTTGACAAAATAATTTCTCTTGACTAACAAGACTACGAATGTGAGGAAGATAACCGTAAGAGGGTACAAAAATAGTCTCTTATGCCTCACAAACTTGAGTTCTAAAATACAAACAAGGTACAACGTTGAATTCCCAATGAAATTTGGTAAAAGTAGAAAAATAGACCACCCAATATAGGAAAGAGACAAAATTCTGTGCAGAAACAAAACGGGGGATCGTAAATGCAACCAACCAAAGAAAAGAGGTTATAAACAATATTGAAAAGCAAATAGCCGTTGAAATGAAGGTCGAGGATATATCCCCACTCCACCACCTCATTGAAGGGAGGGACAATCATAAAATTGTTGATAAAATACCATAAATAATAATAAAAAAACAAACCAAAGAATCGTGGAAAAGCAAAATCCCACTATGAAGAGATTAAAAACTAATTTGGTGAAAATATTTTGAATTATAGTATCCAACGTAAAATAACAAAATAAATTTTAGAAGAAAAAAAATACTAAAGTTTGAGAAAATATTACCCATGGTAAGGCCGATAATGTGTACAAGAAAAGACGGGTCGTCACGTGCCCAATATCCCTTTGCTTCTGTGAAATAATAAAGTCAATTATTACTTTTTCTGAAGTAAAAATGTGTATATCTATAAATTTGATAGTAGGAAAGGCAAACACTCTTTTAGGGTTCACAATAAGCCAGAAGGTCTGCCATCTAGCGTACCCCATGTCCATTTGATTAACATTTATGAGTCGCCTGAAGTACTGAGAAACTTTAGTAGCACCATCTACTGTTTTTGTCCCACCTAACACTGAAGTCTTCATTAAATTCAAATAATTAGAATATTTAATTTTTTAATTTTTATTGGCAAAATGTTAAAATTTATTAATATTGCGAGTTTTCTAAGTGTCATAAGTGCCTAACAAAATCCATATTGCCTATATTCAATAAAGAACTTCCTACAGAGCAAACGACAGGACGTCCTCTCCTGACCTTACGCTTGCTTGCCCCTATCCCGCATCAGAAACTTGAGGGTTCTTCCTTTTCATTTATACAAACCCAAGAATAACGTCTGAAGTTATATACGGTCGATTTGAAACCCGAACAGTCAAAGACTCAAGACATTTTTCAGACTGATACATCTCCTGTGTGTCTTTTTAAAAATTCTAGAAAAGCTCATTTTTGATCAGATTAAAACTTACCTCCCTATGTATCCTTCCAACATGGATTTTAACTAAAAAGCCACGACGCACGTGAGACCCGGTGGCTTCTTCAGTTTATCTCTGTTGCAATCGTAAGAGGCAACGACGTCGATAATGTCGGTGGGGTTCACTTTAGATGGTTGGCTGTGTTATTTATTTAATAACCCCGAGAAGGGAACACCAAGAAAGAAGGAGTAAACCAACTAATTAAGTGATCCCGGTACACCTCAAAAGGATCGAGAGGTTTTTATTATGTTTCCAGAGTACCCACGGTTTCCTCTACCGACGACGATCATATTTCATTAAAATTTGAAGAGGGGTGGGTTTTTCCCCAATTTACTGTTTTTGAGGCTTCTAGTCTTGAACGACTTGTTTCGTGACCACACAAACTGATGAAACCGAAGCCGTTGTTTTCTATTGAGGAGTGGTCAAGCATTGGAGGAAAGATCGGCAGGTAGATTAGTTAGACGTACAAATTTGGCTGTTAAAGAATGGATCTTGTACAAATTTTATATTGAAACTCCATGAGCCCATAAGGCACAAGCATACTCAACCGTCGGTTTTAAAAGTTGATCGTACAAAACGAAAGCGCATTCCCGTGAAGGCCTGGACTTTGAGAATGATTTCATTTTATTCAGTTTCCTAAACTCTTTTCATAACGTTCTTCACGTGTTGAGAAAATGTCATCAAAGGGTCAAAAGTCACTCCCTGACTATGTTAATTTAATTACATTATTGATTCTTTTACTTTAAAAAATGAAGTATTAAATTCTATCGAAATAAAATTCAATTCCCATTTACTTTTTTTTTATTTTAATATTTTCATTAAATCTTCTAATTGATGTAATCGGGACAACATCTTCGTTTTCAACGTTCTCAAGAAGATCCTTTTCAATTTCGCTTAACTTTTATGCTATTTTATTCTTGTTTAGGAGTTTCACTTTAGTAGTTTCTTCATGGATGAGTATCTCATTATCATTAATTAATGATGTTATTTTTTCTTCATCTATTGCATTTTTCAGAATAATTTATAGTCATAAATTATTCGATTTCAATCGGATCTGAATATCCGTATTAGATAACATTTCTTATGTTCAAATTTACTAAAGGTGTGCCGATTTTTTTCAACCTATTCATGGCGGACATCTCCACTCCAGACTTCGAAATGATATTATTCTAATTTATGCCGACGATATCGTCATTGCGTCACGCGATCAGGACATCCAGATTGCCACTTCGAAATTGCAAGAAAATCTGGACCGTATTGACAAATGGCTATCGAAGAATCTCCTAACTGCCAGCAGTGAAAAGTCAGTCACAACCCTACTTACTTCAGACAAGAGACTGAGAAGACGGACGGTCGAACTGAAAGCAAACAATGAAGCTATTTCTTTCAGAAAATCCCAAAGGATCCTTGGGGTGGCTTTTGACATGCATATGTCATTCTCTCCCCATGTTGAAAACGCAATTACGAAATGAGAAAAGAAAACTAATGTTCTGAAATGCCTCACAGGCTTATGGAAGATCGGAAAGCATTTTGTTTTGAGTACTGTTTATAAACAATTCACTGAACCATGCATCTTTATGTATGTGGTATATGAGGTCCACTCATCTCTTGGACGAATGTCTTGAAGACCGAGGCTAGCCGAAGAAGAGCCTCCAAAATCAAGGAACGCTGGATTTCTGGAGAACTCCAGCAAATTTCGGAATTGGCAAATTTCCACTAAAATTAGAATATTTCTTTAAAAAATGGCAAATCTGAGAATTGGCAAATTTAAGAGAGTGCTGTATTTGGATTACAAACTTCTTAACGGATGGAGAAGGATAATTCACATTCGAAATCTGTTACTAAATTTCTTCCACTGGGATCCTACCATTTTTTCAACCTCTTTTTGATCGATATGCCCTTCCATACCAGAGACAACACTCTGGTTCTCGCTTATGCAACATTCACTTGGGCCCTATAAAAGTTCTTCTCGCCACTAATTCAAACTCCTTTGGAGAATTTGTTAGGAGAACGGGAGCTCTATTGACATCCCCAAAATTCCGAAGTGTTTGTATATACAGGTTCTCATGATGAACAGCAGAAAAGATGAGACGGCTGCTTAAGCAGGCCAGGATCACCTGACGATCACGTATTCCCTTTAATTTGTCTTTGATTCTTTGTTTTAAATAAATAAAATAGGATTCTGAGTCGAATCTCGCTTTTTTGCATTCAGGCTGAAGGTTGCACACATCTACGATCCTTCTTATTTTGATGAGTGAGTCCATCCGAGGTGAATACCTCACATCGGAACCGAATTGTCTTTAGTGCCTCACATGCAAGAAAAAGTTAAAAGCAGGAATACTAGGTTCTCCTATATAACCGGTTCCTTAATTCCACGGTTGAGTATGCTATCAGCATTTAATTTAAAATTAAAAAAAACTCAACTTGGCATTGACCCATACAAAGGGTCGGATACCTCTTTTTTGCTGAGTTCATCATTAATTAAAAAAATGGAGTCAGTTTCCTATAATTTAATTGATCGTCATTATAAGAACCCAAATCCGCAAGTTCTGCAATAAGTTCACACTCTGCAAACTATCCCAAAGAAGAACAGTGTAATCTCCCGTCAGCGGTGAGGACACTCGAGTAACACGAGGGTATATTGCTTCTATCATAAAGAATACAGGATCATTTAATTAGTCTAGGGTTCTGCTTTTGTTGTGCTTTTTGCTATACGTTCTGCCAGTTTTCTTTATGCAGCTTTTCTATGCTTTCGTAGTTCATCGAGGTCGTCTGCTGTTTTCATTTTTCCACCGACTTGATCCAGTTAGAGATTAATCTAAGTTTTCTGTTGTCCATAAAAGTTTTAAATTTCATTTGATCGACGAAATCTTCCACAATGAGTTACACGGTATCGCCACATAATAAGAATATGTTAAAAAAGTCACCAGCGAGATTCTATCACTTCCCCACTTATAGCCCCGTTCCTACATAGCTCGTTAAGAGTCCCGTTTTTTATTTCTTCGGCCAGTAGATGCTTATTTTTTAGCTGATTTATGTGAAATCTTTCGAGTCTCTTAAGATCTGCTTTGGACGTTCCCACGTTCGTTATTTGTACAGTAAAATCGGTTATACGAACACACTAAATAAAAATATCCGAAGATTTAGAAAGAAGTACTTTCTGTCCGACCAAATTCTTCACATCTTTTTCATTATACAAGTTAACAGTATTTTTGAATAATGTCCTCAGTATCCCCCAGAAGCGAGTTGAGCTGTTTATGGACCTCCACTTAACATCAATCCGCATAAGAATCCGTTCAATCGATATCAGGTCAGTTTTTTCTCTGTTAATTTTCAATGACTATCCAAAATATCCGTAGCTTTATTCACAAATGAATTAAATCGTAGCCAGCGATAGCTCCAAACGATATCAACGGTAAACCTTTCCCGTCTAAATCCACTTTGACTAGGCAATAAGTATAGATCAACAAAATTTGATATCCGACAGTATTATCCCATCTAAAATGTCAACTGGACAGTGAGTCTTAATATTCTGTTGAACACAAAAAATATTGTTGACAGTCTTTCAGTAATTTTCCACAATATTATCGAAACCAAGGGTTCTGTTATTATTCAAGCACCAGAGATTTTCAAGAATTCCGGAATCCTAGACTTTCCTATAACATGAATGAGGTAAGATTAAATTATTTGTTAAAGAGATCGGTTATAAGGTCGGTGGAGCGTTTAGTGTCCAATTCTGTATTTTTAAATTGTCTTAGTTGATTCTCGGTTGAGTTGTCGCGCAACTATGAAAAAGTATCTCAATTTTCAGCACTATCGCCCAGAAAGTTCCACCATGATTGAGGTACTCTGTTCCTGATGTAGAAGTGCATTTTATTTCAGCTTTAACAATCTCTTGACTGATAGATAATTCATTGACCGTGCAGTTGTTTACACTTTGTATTCTCATTTATATTGCTATCAAGGGTCGCATCAGATTCTTTGGCTGCTGACATTATAGTTTGAGCGATCTATCACCATGATATGAGATTTTCCATCTATAGAGACTTCATATTCACTTATTTTCCTCTTGTATCTGTCAAGAAGAACTGCATTATTTTTTAGTTCTTTAGTCCCGCTATCAGAAATAGCACGGTTCACATAGTTTATTCCATAAAACCTTTGGAGTCTACCGACTACAATCCTGTGATCCTTATTCATCAATGTTCCTCCATATAATCGGGAGTAGTCTTTTGAACATCTGTTTACACATATATAGTCAATTTGGTTGAAAATATTTATTTCCTCTACATTTCTATTCTTTCTGTGGTCAAATCATAGGCCTAACCTCTTCTTGGAAAAGGACCTCACTCTGTCAAGACCTACATAATTACGATGTCGCAATCGGTTGTTTACAGGAAACCAAAATCCAAGATAACCACGAAGAAACATGTGGTAAATTCAAATTGATCTTTCTTCAAACTGTCAACAGGGACTATGGACTGGGTTTTGCCATCAAAATGGAATTTCTCCCCCATATCTACAGAGTATATGCAGTTAATGACCGCATCGGAGTTCTACAAATGAAGTTTATGAATGCCAAAGCAAGCACTGACATTGTCTCCATTATCAAGGTATACGCACTTCACAGTGGTTGGATTAACAACGATCCGGCTCTATTTGATGACATCTACTCAGATTTATCAGATTTATATTTAGAATTGGCCGCACTTTTATTTATAGTTGGTGATATGAACGCCAAGGTGGGGAGGAGAACAGATACCGACGAAACGTTCTTGGGGAGATTCAGCAGGGGAAAAGAAACCTTCCTGGAACCCTGTTAGGAAACTTCTGTCGGTCAAACGATTTGTTCTTATGTAATACAGCATTCGCTCACGCTGCAAGACATATGACGACTTGGTGTGGACAACCAAGAAAAATAACGGAGAAATAATAAATATTTTTAACCAGATCGATTATATAATATGTCGATGCAAAGATAAGAGATTATTGACAAATGCGAGATCTTACGGAGTTTGTCCATTGACACTGACCATAAGATGGTCATTGCGAAATTTCGAGTAAGCTATTACAAACACTCCAAATATACTACCCACCCAAAAAAATACGCCTACAATAAGACTATTAATTTCTCAGATCCACAAATTAAGGAGATATAGAGAAAACGAATAACCAACAAATTGGATAATATTAACACGAACCAATCATGTTTAAACGTATGGAAAAACGTATCAATGGCGATGCATAAAACATATGATGAAATGTATATGGAGATTCCAAGCTGGATAAATGTGAATAGTGCAAGTCAAGATATCTCTAATCTAATCAAACTGCAGAGGCAAATTCGACTGCAAATACAGGAAAAAAAACTATGAATAAATTTACAATAGATGAACTCAGGAAAGAAAAAGCAAGAATACATAAGTCAATAAAGAAAGCTGTGAGGACTGCTACTAGATGTGATGCCTTAAACAAATTAGAGCACCTGGAAGGGCTAAAGGGTAACTGGGGATACTACGAAGCTGTTAGGCTACTTAAATGTCACAATAAGAAGAGTACCCCTATATTATACGACCAAAATGGAAGACGAATAATGAACCCATCTGAGATTGCCGAGTTGGTTACTGATCACTTCAGGTCGGGGCTAAATACGACTCAGAATGTGATTTCGGCATTCATTTGTGGATCCGGTGAACTGGGAATGAAAATTGCACCTTATGAGGTGAAATTGGCATGTGAAAGGCTGAAACCTGATAAAAGTGCGGGCCCGGATGGACTACGTCCTGAACTATTCAAACACGGCGGTGACTACCTCTACGAAATCATTGCGTTGATCATGAACAAAATGTTTGAAGAACGTGTGTTGTTACCCATTGGAGAGGGTTATTTGATTCCGGTTCCCAAACCAAATAAGCCGAAAGGAAAAGTAACAAACTTGAGACCGATCATCCTAATGAATGTTATCAGGAAGATCCTGGCTATTATCACTCTCGAACGTGTAAGAGAGAATTTGGAAGCCTATCTTTCACCATACCATAGTGGATTCCGCGAGGGGAGATCAACGGCAGACGTCTTATGGAGCCTAAAATGGAGATGTTCAACCATTCAAAGATTTAGAACATCTTTTGGGATCCTTGGGATTGACATATCGAAAGCGTTTGATTCAGTTAACCGTTGTAAACTATTGGAATCTATCACGGGTCTATTCGACGCCTCGTCAGTTTCGATGATTAGGGCACTACTGGCTGAAACACAACTAACTGTTAAAATTGGAAATACTCAAGCCATGCCATTTTCGACAAATACTGGGACTCCACAAGGAGATCCATTGTCTCCTCTCCTCTTTGTTGCATATCTTGAGTCTGCGCTACGGGATCTCAAGCCTTTTATTGTGGAGGGAACTAGCATCCTAGCTTATGCAGATGATGTGGACTTCGTCTCGCAAAATGGGGAGGCCCTATTGGGATTACTCGAGACGGCACCAAGAGTATTCGAAAAATGGTCACTAAATATCAACAAAGACAAGACAGAGCTGACAACTTTGATGAGGAAGGAATCTATTCTGGAAGAGCATTGGCGAAAGGTTAAAAAGCTGGGATCCCTGCTTGGAGATAAAGAAGACATCATTGCACGGAAGATTAAAGCAAATACGGCCTTATACAACTTGAGAAGAAATTGGTTTCTAAGAAAGAAGGGCTTGAATCGAGAGATCAGAACTCGACTATACAATTCGTTAGTCAAACCAATACTCCTATATAATGCAAGTTCTTGGTCATTAACCCTAAATGACATTGAAAAACTAAACTCCTTCCATCGGGGACAACTACGATAGATTCATTCGTGCTGGGACCGCATGAGAACAAGAAGTCAAGAACTATACTCTATTACGTCTTCTAAACCGATTTCACTAGACGTCATGGAATTTCGTTGGAGTCTATTTGGACACATCCTACGGGGAAATATCGAAACCCAGCTAATGTTGCCATGGAGGAATACTTTCAAACCGAGGAGGTGAAGTTCCGAGGACGTCCGAGAGCATCACTGGCCACGACACTGAATGAAGACCTGAAGAGAATAGGATTATCTCTAACTACGGGAGATGACCTGGACCACTTGAGGGATTTGGCTCAGGATCGTGGAAAGTGGAGAAAATTAACTAAAAAATTAATGTTTGGTACTGCACTGGTTTTGTCATTTCCAATGGCAAGACGTTGTGCTTATAATAATAATCTATTTCTTCTTCCTCGGTCCAATATCCAATTGGATGACAGCAATTCGGTCAGTAACACTCCATACATTGAATAGATGACTCGCAATCGGTAGATTTACTGCAAAACCTATTCCATAATAAGGGCAGACAAATGGTCGCTAATTAGAGTAGCATATGTTTCTATCCACTTTCAAATTCAACTTTTCGCAATTGAAAACAGAGTAGACAGACTGAGAGTACAAAAAGACAGACATTATTAGAGAGGTGTCAACCACTCAACAACCAACACTGTGTTGATTTATTATCAAAGTCGGTTATTATAAAAATATTATATCTTTATTAAATCTTTGTAATATTTTAAATAAATTTTTTTATCAAATTTTGTATTATTTATATACTAAACGTGAAAAATATAGAAAATTAACCTATCTTTAATGTACATAGCAATTTTGATTTTGTAATAAATTTCTCTTTATAAATATTTTCTGCAATTTTGGTATTGAGTGCCGCATCCGCTTTCGTTGTTTAGTCCTGTAAGGTACCTAACTATGATGGATTGTCTCTAGTTACGCTTCGGTGCATCTACTGCAATTGATATGTATCAGTGGAGGTGCTCATTGTCAATTGGAATATTGACGTTTTTTTAATATATTTTTTTAATTAAATCTCGAATTTATTTTTGCTACCGTAGTATTGACTTAATTTTCACCTCAAGAAGATCCTTGACACAAATCACAGTGTTGGCATCATTCAGAAATGCCCTTATTTACTACGAGTTAGAAGTTTAAAATTGTGCCATAGATATTGCAGTTTATTTGACATGTTGATACTGAGAACTTCCAATAATCAAGAGTAAACCCAAACTAACTATTGCAGCGATCTTGACGAGTTCCATCTAGACACGTGATTCAGAGGACATTGTTCTGGAATCTGAGGTAGAAGCTAGAATTCGTCGCCAGAGAGCGAAATTGTCTCCCATTGCAATGAAGAGTTGGATCTGGGCAGGTATTGAGCGTTTCCTGAGTTAGGTGGATCGATGACGTCACTAAAAAGAAGAAAGAAATCTTTAATCAAGTAGTCACATGACACTAGGAAGCAAAACGATTTTTGCTATATCTTGATTTAATGGGTTATATAATCCCAGTTTTTCTTAAACAATAACTTGCCTTCTTTGGGACCCTTAAGAATTCAAAATTTACTCACTCAGTTTTGTTCGAATATCTCTTGTCAGAGAAAATAGCGGGAATGAATAACTAAAACCTTCATGAAAATTTTGTTATTAGATGATATGCTGTATATAAAAGGAATCCACTCTCCATGTATCCTACTGAAGGTATCCGTCACCAATGCAAAGATCTATGGTGATGTCATCTATAATATTCCATCCTATTCTTACCTTTGCCAATTTCATTCTGGTTTAGTTTTAACAAGACTACCAGCTTTTAATTAAAGTCTTTATGAAACTCACAATCCAACTAGCAAAAGCAATAAAGAAAATAATGATCTTTTTAGTCACTTCTTCACGTTTATCCACGTGGAAGTTAAATTATTTATATTCTGCTCGTTAGTGGATTGATTTAGTATCGCCTGTTTCCTATTTCTTCGGGATAAGAAATCCCATTATAGAATCACCCACAAAAGTGTACTCCCAGTCTAATTTTGGAAATTCCTTTGAGTATTGAATCATGGATTGAAGTAAAAAAGTTATCCATTTTTCTTCATTTATCCAATTATCTTCAAATACGTCAGTTATATCCCCTAACTCGTTTTCACCTCTCGTTTCTCCAAAATATCCTCCCAGAATGAAAACATAATCTGTCGGCAAATCTTAAAGCACTGTCTCGTTCTGTTTATTTAGGTTTCATAAAAATATATGCGACTGATTTGAGGGCACCAATAGAGTTTTCTATATTTTTTATTAGATTTATTGATTTGAGTTTTTTCCACAATCTTCCGGATGCAAACAGTGATTCTCCCAAGTTCACCCTTCTTCGCCTTCAGGTAACCATTCATATTCACAGTACATGTTGATTATTACCCCCAGTCCTTTCAAATGAAAAAAAAACGAGTGGCTAACAAGATATGAACAAACTATAATCGTATTATAAAAAATAATACTAATAATGTTAATTCCTGTGTTCGTAATCGGGTATTTTATTATTACCCAGGATCACAGGGTTAAAGGAAAAAGTGAGTTTCCAATTAGCTAAGTGACAACAAGACCGATATAGGCGAGGTCCTGACACGAATCCTAGATGACTCTCCAGAAAGAGCATGTGTTAGGAATCCTATATGACTCGTATCTAGGACAGTTTTATGGTATTTGTTCATGGTTTCATAGAGGGGGCTGTTAGGCCAAGTAGCTGTCCTCACCATCTTCTGTCGTCGTCCAATCAAAACTGCTTTCAGAGGGGCGGAGATAAAGTTGCGGCCAATGATTCTTTAGGCAGCTCATGGATTATGGAAAGTTTCAAGAGAAAAGAGCGGGAAATGGCCATTGACCACGACTCACTTGCGTAGATCAATGTCGGTTGTACAACTTTCTGATAAACAGTGGAAATGGATCCAGCTTTTCTTCCAATGAGCTTTGAGCTTCAGGATCCTCATTTTCGTAAGTGCCGTAGTCTCCGGATTTTCAACATGTTTTGTGATTCCGTCATCAGTGATTCATCACTGGGAACCGGATTGTCTCATATATTCACACGCAAACACAAAAAAATGACAAGTTAAGAATGATGTCTTGGATTATCACAACATTTCTTTATTTTTTAAATAAATTGTCGGTTCTCCCTATTATGAGGTTAAGGAAACATTTACTCCTCGAAGGAATGGGTGATAATAGTCTGATTAGTTATTGGAGTGTAAAAATTCGTGGTTTACAGCACAATTAAGAATATTTTTCAATTCTTATATTTGAGCTAAGCAGGTATCCTTCTTATTCATTCACCAAACCAACTTTAGGTCATGAAATAGTAACAAAGAAAAGACGGAAGATAGAAAGAAATGACCACTACATAACAGTTTTGTAACCCCATCAAAACTAAAAAAGATAAAATGGTCCTTTTTCCGTTATCTTGGATTTGGAAGTGAGACATATAACGCCACGGTAACTAATGCTAAGAAAATAAAAAGGATGATCAGGCAGCGATCAAACTTCTGACAACATTTTCCAATAAGTTCTTCCAGTATTCTTGGTTGCAGACCATACTTTTAAGCTTATCGATGTCGTCTCCTGTTTTTTTGTTAATTTTTCAAATTTTAGAGAATTGGGAAGGACAGTTGACTTTTGTGTATGTAGAACCTAGCCATGTAATTCTGATGCAAGTAAGATGATTCAGGAACTGATATATATCCCATCTAGTCCACTCTTGACTCTTATTTCTGATAGTATAATAACTCTAGGTATCTAGGTTCTGTGTAAGGTTTATTATTTGGAAATATTAGTAAAGCACAGGCATTATCACGTTAAATCAGTGTAATATACAAGTGCAATAGAGTTGCGTCACTAACTCAACCAAATTGTTATAGTAGACCACTTAAAGTTTATCAATATTTTTATAATCAGTCAAGTTAACTCACTTTATTTAATAAATCTGTTTTTATTAATAATTTTATTAATTTATCGTTAAGTTTAGTGAAATTAGAGTGAAGGGAAACTCTATAATATGGTTAACAGAGATACAAGGGAGATTACGCGTGAAATTGATAATAAATTCTCAGCAAGAAAAATTATAATTTAACGGATGAATAAACAATTAGGAAATTCTCAAAAATTAAAATTTTTACCTTTAATTTAAATTTTTTGTATGTTAATTAAGTGATGAAAAAAAGTGAGCAAATGGTCATATAGCGACTGCCCTGACTGCGTGGCTATTCCCTCTCAGGATGGCGAGCGAGATTCGCTCAAATAACCAGCAGCGCTCACGAGGAACTCCTGATGGTTTATTTAAATTATTATTATTATTTTTTAAAAAATATTTTTAATAAAAATTTTCAAATAATTATACTAAAAATAATAGGATTTAAAAATGAATAAGAGATTCCGCATTGTCTTTTTCTACTTGAAGAAATTGTTAATCCTGAAAATAATAATATTGATAATATTGCTTTCCTTATATACCTTTTCAAAAAACAAGCGATTCACCTATGAACTCTTGGACTGCAACAAACTCATCAGAGGTTCCAAAAAAGAAATATTAAAAAGGAGATTTGAAATCAACCATCACTATAGTGGGGATATTGAAGTAGATTCATGCAGTTATGTTAAATCACGTGGCTATTTTGATTATCCAATTTCAAATATTGAAATGGAAAATAGATTGGCTTATATTATTGTGATTTACAAAAATTCAAAACAATTTGAACGACTTTTCCACGCAATTTACAGAAAAAATAACGTTTACTGTATCCACGTGGACAAGAAGTCGACCTTAAACTTTTGGAATTCCATAAAGAACCTCACCAAATGCTTCGACAATGTTATTATCATCAGGAAGTACAAAGTAGAATGGGGAAGGATCACCACGTTGTTGCCGGAAATAGAGTGCATGGAAAAGCTCCTGAAGGAATTCGAGGGTGACTGGAAGTACGCCATAAATCTGACGGGAGAGGAGTTCCCCTAAAATCTAACTACGAGTTAGCACAGATCATGAAGAGGCTAAATGGATCAAATTGGATACAAGTGGAGTCATTACATCCGTATTACAAATTTAACTATTACAGGAGGAGTCGTCTTTCTCCCCAAAAATATGAGAAAATTCCTTTTGGACTGACTCTCTATAAGGGACCCGTCCATGCTATCATGTCACGTGGGTTTGTAGAATTTGTCATCTATAACGAATCTGCTCAAATTCTTTTAGATTTTTTGGAAGAAACCTGGATCCCCGATGAGACATTTTATCCATCGTTGAATTTTAACAGTCACATCTTGGGAGTCCCCGGGGCATACAAAGGTATTGAGTCTTTTAATACAGGAAATCCTCTAACTTCTGATTTGAACGTAGCCTTGAAGGACAGGGGGAATAGATACAAAATGTGGAAGCCGGATATTTGCTATGGCTTCTATTCAAGGGATATTTGCATTTTCGGATCGGGGGACATTAGTCTGATGACAAAAAGTTCTGCCCTTTTTGCGAATAAGTTCCATGCATACTACGAACCCATGGCCCTCGATTGTCTTGATTTATGGATTAACAAAAAATCCACATCCTATCATTTTGATGACAGTGACTTTGACTTTTACTCTAAATTGGACTTTACAAGACATCACGTCTGAAATTTGCTAATAAAAATTAGTTTTATTTTAAAATTACATTTTCACATTTTTTTAAATTGTCAAAATTTGGTGACTAATCCAATCAATAACCACACAATCACAAACTTAATCTAGTGAGAGTTTAACAAACAGCTTTCCCATAATTTTCATTTAGAAAGCTCTCACTCAATCCTGTACTCCATTTATTCACATCTGTGTTCTTTAACAATAATTTGACTAAATTTGATGATATATTTTTCATATCTGCTGAATGGCTTAGAGAGCGTTCTCGATAGTTACTAAATTCAAATCAACAAATTAATAATTAACACATCCATCCAAAGTGGACCCCGCCGACATTATCGACGTTGCGTTGCCTCTCACGATCGCAACAGAGATCAACTGGAGAAGCCAAAGACCAAAGGTAACCAAACTAACTAACTCCTTGATCCTGACTCTCCAGGTAACGAAATTGTCCCTCGATAGTTATTGTGAGAGGGAACAGTCTGGCCATTCAAACTCATTAAGTGAACATTAATTTCGCTGCTTTGTTATTATTTTGATTAAAAATATGTGGAGTGTTTGTTACATTATCATGAGAACTTAAAATTTTCAATTGTGGTTTAATGACCTTAAGCTGCCACTAAAAAGTAAAAACCTTGTCAAAAAGAGCTCTTAATGAATGTGGTTTATTCATAGCAAATAACAAAATTTCATTTAATCTAAAGCCGATTAAACTTGTAATTTGTGAAAAGGAGTAGGTAATGTTTAATAACTTAACCTCACCTTATCTCCACTTTATTTTAAGAAGTAAGAACAATAATTTTAGTTAATTCAAGGCACATCAAAGACATTGAAAGTGTTCTTGACTTATCGTTCTTTTTGTTTGTGTGTGAGTTCCAAAAGAACACTGATAACGGCGTCACTCGTCAACCCCAAAGCATCGTAGATACGTGGAATCTTCAACCCAATGAACAGCGGCGAGATTTGAATCGGAACCTCACGATTTGGTCAAGAACTATTCAGAAGGGCTATACAGCGGGCTGCGTGGCTATTCCTTCTCATGATTGAGAGCGAGATTCACTCAATATTTAGATAATTTAATTCTTATCCAAAAAAGAAAATTAATCAAACTTATTCACACATGCTTATTTAGGTCTATTATTTGGGATTATGAAAATTAATTCGATTTTTTTACTATTAACAAATTTATTAAGCAAAGAAATAGTTAGGGAAGTTAATTTTGCTCCTTTTTACCTCCTTGTGGCAGCGTTTTCGGGACGCCTCTTTCCCTTTGCCATGTCCTGTCATTAACGGAGGATCTTTTTAATTACATCCTCTGGATCCTCGAAATCCGTATTTCCTCTTTCCCGCAATGGTGCTCTATAAGACATTCTCAAAGCCGGACCTTCCTCAGATTAACGAGGCATTTTCGTGTGTGATACCAGGAGTGCGCACCATAGGTGAGCATAGGCAATACCATGGCGTTGAACATTTTGACCCAGGCATCACGGCTCAGTTGAAAATCCTTCATAATAATAATAATAAAGCCTTTTCACGAGAGCCATAGTATTTATAGCTCCGCATAGGCAGGACACACGCTTTATTTAAGTAAAGAACAGTTAATTTTAACTAATCGTAGAACCAAGGAATGATCTTCACTTCTTTTTTTTTTTTCTTGTGTGAGTGTCCTTTCCAGACAATCCAGTTCCGCAGTGAGAATTCACTGATGACGGCGTCACTCGTCAAACCCTTTCTGCATCGTAGATGCGTAGAACCTTCCACCAGGTGAACAGCAGCGAGATTCGAACCCGTAGCCTAAGCCACTTAAGCCCGACACCTAACCACTAAGCCACCTGAAAATCCTTCATCACATTCTATATTCACACAGCCCACATATTAACGAGGGCAGTGTGCTTCTGGAAAAAACTACACTTGGAGTTGAAAGTCACTCCAAGGTGCCTCATCCGCCCGGTAACCTTTAAAGGAACCCCATAGATGGTCACACTAAACAGCCACTCAATTATTTCAGCTGGTTTATTTTGATTGCTACGTAATAAATTATTTGTCCTTTAAAAAATGCCATAATGTTTCATTTTACAAGGAATAGCGTGGATTATGATGCAGTTCTTTTGCGAGAAGACCGAAGAGCATCCATCTCAAATCAGTGATCTCGAGACTCAAAGGACAAGTGGAAAAATAATTATATAAAGTTTTCTTATTTTTTCCTTGGCCAATTCAATCCGAGCATTTCCTCAGCTGCCTTCAATGAACGGAGTCAATCTTCTGTTCTTCAGCCTTGGACATCGCCCACGTTGATGTATTATATAATAGGACTAGTTTAACAAGGGCATTGTATAGCCTTAGCCGGAATGATGTACTTGATCTTCTTCCGTCAATCCAGTTCTTTTTAACTTTGATCAGAGGAGCTGTAACGAGGGTCTTTCATCTAACGACGTCCTCACTGTCTTTAAGTAAGGAGACAAGCTCATTGGTCTTCCCCCATTATTCATCCGATCCTCGATAAGTCTATTCCAAGGATTGTAGTTGTGTTTTGGTATCTTTGGGTTACAATGTGGCTCCATACTATATTCTTCGTCGATCTCCCACTCCTGAATCCACTATGACCATGATTAGTCGGGTACTCTCTTTATCCAATGTGTTTTCTAGTAATCTCAGTTCTTTTTGTTCTTTTATAAGTTTTTTTTACATCGGGGAAAGTTTTGTCTTTGTGTAGTGCTGGACTCTGTGACATCTCATCAGCCACAGAGAAGATTCCATCTTTAATGGCAGTCCAAATCCCTTCAAGAAGGATCAATTTTGTCGATAATCTTCTTAATGGATATATCCCTTCATCTGTGCGGATGTGCATAGTTGTTCAGTCTTATATTTTCTGTCTTTTCACGGACTTTCCCTGTGGCGGTGTCTTCATAAGAAAGCGAGCGGAAACTATCTTATGGTTACTGTTAGTCCCCCTCCATTGACCTCAAAGACAACAAGAGCCTTTTTTCTTCTGAGCAGCATTAGATGTAGTCTATTGGACTAAAAATGTTGACTATTTTCCCCGTGGAACAAATTCTTCTTCCATCCACGTAGTTTTATGACGAGTGGGATGTTGAAAGCAAGTGTTGTATAAAAGGAGACCAAATGCTTGGCAGAAGTTGGCCAGTGTTGACTCAGGGAAGTTTCTTATTCCTCTTCAGTGTCGACCGATAAAAGCATCATCTTATTTTCGGACTCCTACCTTCGCATTCAATCTCCGTTCAATCACACCTAAACCGGGTATGTGATTGGAAATATGTTATGTGTGTCAGCATCTAAATCCCAGTTCACCACTTTCACTACTGATAGAAGATTTAAGAATGGACTCGAACTGTTTTTTGGAGATACTTCTATCCCTTCTACGCAGATCCAAAAGATCCTTGGGGTAGTTTTCGACTCTCTGATGACGTTCTCGAGTCACGTGGAAGAGGTGCTTGCCAAGGGTCTTTGGAAATGAAACATTTTAAAAACGATCATAAAGAAGAGCCCTTTCTCATCTGCTGTTTGTGTCAGCAAGGTCTACCAACAAGTCATTGTGCCTATATGCCTGCTCCGCCTGAAAATTCGCTATTCCCTCTTCAAGAATTGATTGTTTGAACTCTCAGGCGGAAAATTATGCACCATACTGACATCTCTATTGGCGGCCTCGTTTCTGATGAGGCGACGTTGAAGAATGGCCAGGATTTCCTACGTTTTTGCAAGGAACTGGGAAACCCATTCAAGAAAAAGGTGGCCAATAGAGAGGAATTTCGGCCGATTATAAAAAAGTGCACGTCGATTGAATTCCTATGCAGAAGGAAGAGAAGCTTTCGGAATGCGGTTGGGTCATCAAAAAACCAGACTAAGAGAGTTCGGATGTTGTTGGAGGCTGGGATCACCTAATTAGGTAGTTTTGACTTATTTTTCTTGGTGGTCTTGGAGTTAAATCAATTAATAAATGAAAATCATCCTATGTGAAGATTAAAGTTACGTCATTGTCCTCCCCAATTCCTCATAGAACTAATCAAGTTCTTCTGGATTCCTCATAACACAGCACTGTGTGAAGCATATATATTTATGATTGTAGTAAGTCTCCTTGAATCTTTACTAGGATCCATTCTTAATTGCAATACACAGATTCTGTCGTTAACTTTCCAGTATCTGTACAAACATGGTACAAGGTTCTTAAGTATTGCAAATCCTTGACCATGGTGTTTTGAATCCGAAGGAAGCAACATTAACACACGTACAATCCCTCTACCATTTTAGTTTCCTGCAGGCAGCATACAGGTGCGCGATATTTTTGAATGTCCGAACACAAAGTGCGCCTCTTCGTCAAATCTTTAAGTCTTCTGATTTTGAAATTAAGAAGGATTAGTTCATTTTGAAGTCTCAAACGCTTTTTAGACATTTTTGCAATTGGGGTACGTCACCACCTCAGCCAAAAATGATCAATTGAGGTATATTAAAATTCACCAAACTATCAAAACGGAAAATAAGTTAAGTTTTGAGTGAATATGCCACGTGTTCCTATAACAATTTTACTAAATTACCATTAGCATCAGATTTGGCATAAATCACAAGACTTTACCGACAAACCAATGCATTGTGGAATACGTCTTAGCCTCGTCAAGATGCGAAAAAATCGACACATTATATTAAAAGAACCTATGCATACTGTGCTCCCAAACAGGAATACCCGTCGAACCCTAACTTACGGACCTTCGACTCGCAACTAGTTTTCTCCTTGTCCGCTTCGTCATAGTGTATCTGTGAGGAAGAAAATCGATCAGCTCAGAAATTCTTAGAAATTCAGGGTGATGCTAAGGGGACATTATGTGAAACACAGTAATTAAACACTTAACTAACTTGTCAATATTTAGCTAACTGGCAGAGCTACTTTCGATCTTCCAGTAAGTTTCCCCATTTCACTTTTATGGAAGGAGTTCAACCTTTATGCATTATCTTTTGTGTTCACCCAAACCTCAGTGCTATATACAATATGGCTTCACAATGGGTTCAACAGTGATGCTTTTGGATTTTAATTCATTGTTGCATAATTAACATTTTCTTCAAATAGTCTTCCTTGTCTCATAAGGAAGATTTGAGTTTTTTATCGCGTCTCTACTTTTCTTTGAGTGTGTTGCCCATTTTTACTTTCTGTTAACCTCATTTAGTCTATTAATTCTAAATAATTTTCTAATATAAGTTTTACTTCAGGGTCGGCATAAACCCGGGAGCGATCGGAGCATAGACATTGATGATAGAGATGACATAATTAGTTTCGTTCGGAACTTGAGTTGTATGACTGCAATACGATGTGGGAAAGCAAATACAAGCGTCATAAGGTCATAAAAATATTTGACAGCAAAAACTGACCCCATGGATTGATGAATCACGTCCAAGTATATGATTTTGGTAATGAACTTCAAACCTCGAGTGTTGAAAGTACCGAGGGAGAAGACATATTTTTATTTATTTAATAGAAGACATATTTTCAAAGTTATCATCACCGTAAGATAAATGTATTATTAAAAATAATTAATTTTAATAAAATAAATAAATTTAATAATTTTTTGAATTCATTTAAACGTAAAGGCGCCTACTAGGTTATTCTTTAAATGTGTGACGGTCCTCAAGATTTACAAAAGTATTATAAAATTCAATTGTAGGGAAATTGCTTTCAACTCATTTTCAATTGGAAGACCTCTTGGTACTGGTCGATTTGGCCACGTGTATCTAGCAAAGGAAAAGAAGTATAATTTCATCTGCGCACTCAAAGTTAGCTTTAATTCACGATTCCAGATCATCTTCAAATCACAAATCATTACCAATGACCTCGTCCTCCAATTCCGCAGAGAAATCGAAAATCAGCTTCACCTTAAGTGAGTTCCTTTCTAACCCAAGACACCCCAACATTCTCCGTCTCTACCAGTTTTTTGACGACAGCGACAAAATTTTCATGGTTCTTGAATATGCCATCCACGGTGAACTGTACACCATCCTGCTAAAAAAGAAGAGACTCAGTCACCACGAAAGCACTAGGATAATATGCCAGGTTATTTCTGCTCTGCGGTACTGTCATGCAAGGGGGGTAATTCATCGAGACTTAAAACCGGAAAATATTTTGATGGGAAACAACTACAGCGTGAAGATAGCCGACTTTGGCTGGTCTGTGCACTCCCCCCAGACCGTGTATGAAGGATTCATTACTTTATAGGAGGAGTACTCGCTGTGGTACCCCTGATTACATGGCTCCGGAGATTGTGATTGGCCAACCGTATGACAAAATGGTCGATGTCTGGAGTGTGGGAGTTCTCACATATGAGGTGCTGTCAGGATCGGCTCCCTTCTCTGGTAAGGACAACCGGGAGACCTTTCATAATATTTCTTGTGTCAAATTTGGTTATTCTGACTATTATTTTACCTCTAATTCTAAGGACTTTATATCAAAGGTAGGGATTGTGGGGAATTTAGATATTGATGAACCCTCCAAGGTCTAGGATGAACTTCGATGCGATGTTTGAACATCCTTGGCTGGTTAATAATGGTGGGGATTACATTCAGGCGGCTATTGCTAACTCATCGTGATTAATTTAAATTATGTTTGTTACTTATTTTTGTGTTAGGGATATGGTTTTTAATTTTGAATTATTCTTGGTTGAGTTCATGCGGTCGGGGTACTCCTTTACTAATAATATCTACTGAGTATTCCAGGTTAGTAGTAGTTCGCTTATTGGTGAGAAGGATGAGTTGATGATTTTGTTAGTCTACATCTGTGTCTGATGTAACCTTCTTACTTCTTCACATAGACGATATGGTAGAGTTGAGCACTCTTCCTTCTATTGATCATCAGTGTTTAGGTTTGAGTTTTTGATTATTTTAATGATATTGGTATTTTAATATTTCATTGGTAAGCTAACGCTTATTCGCTAATTAGTTGAAGATTAAGTTAGTGAGGGAGTTCTCTTCAACCCCTATGGGGATCCCACCAATTCTGTTTTGCACTTCTTCAGAGTGTCCTTTAAATCAATGTAGTCTCTTACAATATAGCTTGATATAGTAAAACATTGAGAATTTGCTATTTTTGAGACAGTAAAAAAAGGAGTAGAATATATTTTTAAATCTGTTAATAACCCTTTAATTTCAGCTATTTATTATTTCAAAATTTTGTAAAAACGATCTTTATGATATCAAATAATTTTAAGGTCCACGAGGGATCAGTCCCTGCCTTGAAGAGGTCGAAAATAAATGATTTAAAATGAAGCGTAAATAACATTTTGGGGATATTAGCTCATGACTGGTCAACGAATTAGAGGAGTACGAAAATCCACTTTTAAAAAATGAATTTGTTAAAATAAGGAAACAATCTGAGCGTCATAAAGTAGCCGACATGACTGCCTGCCTATTCCTCTCAAGATGGCGAGCGAGATTCGCTCAAATATCTAGCGGCGCTCACGGACATCTTCTATACGTATAGAAATCCGGTTCCCTAGACGGAATTCCAGCGTCGAAGGCGCAATGGAACCAGAATTTCCTACTGCTAGAACAAGCATGTCATCAAATGCGTTTAATAAGTCATCCAAATTTATAATTCTTTAATCTTACTTTGATGTTAATTGGATTACTAATAACCTGTATCATTTATTTAAGCACTTCACGAATATACTAGCCCCGCATGTGCAGCAAAAGAAACAAGGTTAGATGTCAGCCTTTTCCATGCTCCCCTGTTCCTAACATAGTATTCTAACATAGTATGTTTCCATAGATATGTTCGGTGGGGATGTTAATTCCATCCTCAGCACGTGTCCGAAGAACTCCATTGGGATTCCAGTACTTCTAAGCTGATATGTCTAGTGCTGCATCTTATATATAAAGCATTTCTCGATATTCTCGTTGGCCAAGTAGTTCCTGTTATTTTTCTCAGCTGACCTCTGTGGAACGAGTCTAGTTTTTCCATATCCGCTGATGAGGTTGCCCAAGTTCCAGCGTTATATAAAAGTACGGGTTTTATGACTGAGTCGTATAATAGGATTCTCATTTTCGTGTCGATACCTCTTTGATTGAGCCATAGATTCTTCAGTTTATATAGCGCAGCATTGGCTAGAGTTTTCCTAAGTAAAATATCTTCGCTATCTCCCATAAGTGAACCGAGTTTTTTTACTTGTCGCCACTTCTCTTCTAGGACGTTACTCATCATTCTTATCTCTGTGAGTTCTGTTTTCTCTCTGTTCACAGTAAGAAACCATTTCCCTAGTACATCTGGTGCTTTTTCTAATAGGTTTTCCAGGACCTCTTTGTCTTCAGAAATTAGGTCTACATCGTCCGCGTAGATCACTTCTTCCGTCTTTCATTGATATACGGTCTAAGTTCCCTCATAGGGGCTTCCAAATAAATTGTGAATAGTAAAGGAGAAAGGGAGTCTCCTTGTGGAGAAGCCGTGTTTGTTTCAAATTTTCTTGAATAGGTCTTTCCGACTCTCACAAAGAGCTCAGTGTTAAAAAGTAGAATTTAGTTTCGACTCATCAAGAAATCCGCTAGTACCCCATTAATTCGTTTTTGTTAACCGCATCAAAAACTCTTGATAGGTCAATTCCCAGAATATTGGTGGCGTTACGGTATCTTTGATATGCTGCACACCTCCATCTGTGACTCCAGACCGAATCAGATGTGGATCTCCCTTCTCGAAAACCACTTTTACTATCAGGTAGGTATTTGTAAGCAGATCCTTTTATTTGTTCAAGCACAATGTTTGCCAAGACTTTGCGTATTGAATTTAGTAGTATGATGGGTCGCAAATTTTCGAGCGGTCCTATGGTTTTGTTGATTTTTTGTACAAGGATTAGTAGTTCCGTACCCAGAGGTAAAGTTGAGTTAGTTGAAAACATTTCATTTAGTAGTGTAGCGATTTTTCCAAAAAGAGCGTCAGGGCCGTATTTCAGTAATTCTGGGTTTATCGCATCTGGTCCGGGGCTTCTGTTATTCTTGAGTTTTCGGCAGGCCGTTTTGATTTTCTCGGCCGTGATTGGTATCTCCAGGAGTCTTGGCCTTCCATCAAATAAGTAGATTTCTATGGATTTGATGTTGAGAAGCTTCTCAAAGTGAGCCGCGATGGCTTCAGTTTGTTCTTCGGTGTTCAGTATCAGCTTACCGTTATCGTCTTTTATGGTTAGTCGACTTCGGTTTGTTTGCCGCAGCAAACGGGCAGCGACGTACACCTGTGCGTTGCCTCTCACTTTGTTTACCTCTAGCTATTTTTTCTAGGAAAAGCATCTTGTTCAGAGCTTTTATTTTTCTTCTGACACGTTGCCTTTTGCCCTGAAGGGCTTTTATCGTATTAGCGTCAGTGACATTTGATTTTCTCATGTTTATTTCTTTTAAACTTTTCGCAAGCTCAAGAACATCTGGATGAATAGCCTTCAGGTGCATTTTACTATTCTCCCTTTTGCCAAGACATGCCTCAGCAGCTTCGTTGATGGTGTCCTTTGTGCGTTTCCTGGCGTCTTCTAACGAGGCATCCACCAATACGTCCTACATACGAGTTTGAATGTATTGTTGATATCTCTCAGTAGTCTCCGGTTGGGAGATCAGCCTTTCAGTCGCGTAGTCGCCTCTGACTTTCTCAAATTGTGATTTTTGGCATTCTTGTATTTGATGGCATGTTTTTTCAGGATGAAGGTCGTAATATCCATCTTGTGGTCACTGCCAGTCGTCGAGCCTTCATATGAACGTTCGTTTATTAGAAGGTGTTTGTCTTTAGCCAGACATATGACATATTGGGACCAGCTTTCCTCTAAGTTCCTTCGCTTCCCCATCCACGTAGTTTTGTGGCAGGCAGGATGCGTAAATGCAGTATTAAATAGGAAAAGGTTGTTTGCCACACAAAAGTGACCAAGTATTGTCCCGGGTAGGTTTCTTATTCCACGTCCATGTTCTCCAAGAAAACATCATCCCGGTTATTCTTCATCCCGATTTTCGCATTCAAATCCCAGCAATGATTATTAGTGATGACGACTCATATTCGTTGAACGTCCGTAACAGTGTTGAATAGAAGTCGTCTAGTTCTGTCGGATCTTTCGCTACTCTCCCGCAGTGTGGCGCATAAACATTTATAATTGTCAGAAAGCTCTTCGAAGGAGGTAAGTCGTTTAGACGGATTTGTATAACACAGATCATTCACACTCCATATACGGTAAACTGCACTTGGCGAATCCAAGTCCATAATATTTTGAGTCGCTCGGTAGACATATATTCGATATTCGCCATAGTTCTCATCAAGGCTACAAGTAACTTTCGTCTCTTGTAGGCACCCAATAGATACGTCGTATCTCTCCAGGTCGTCACAGAGAATCTTCCTAGACCAGGTCGTAGATAAGCCTCTAGCATTGAACGTAAGGAGCTTTAGACAAGAAGTATTCCTTTGTAACCCTTGTTTTTTAGACATTTTTCTCAACTGCGATCCAATTAATAACCTGTTACTTTCTATTTTCATTATAATTTTTATGTATCGGAAAGAAGAAGGAATTTAAATGCTACAAAAATATAAAGTTCCCCCCTCACAAGGGCAGTTCTCGCAAAATTGTTCGAAGGAAAAAGTCAGGATGCTCTTGAGTCAATCTTTTCTTCGAACGGACCACACATACCATCTATAAACTTTATCATATTTTGTTGGATAAGCATCCACCTCCCCTTCACAATTTGTGATCTGTTTCATTACCCACCACGTTGAGTCCATCGCCTATGTTGGACATTTGATGATTCTGGATTTTTTCCCAAGAAGCAGTGGCGGTTTGAATGACCCAGCCATTTTAATGACCTTAGTGTTTTGTTTTTGGTGATCTGACAGTCTAAAATTATTTACTATCTCTCACTAATCTGAATTTATCGGAAAAACCTATTGAGGCAATCTTTCACGTCTTGTTTTCTGGCAACTCGTTCGCCTCTAATAAAAAGTAAGTGGATTCCGTCAAATTACTTCAGACTTTGTCTTAAAAAAACTAGCCACCAAAACCATCTGCAAGAGTTCTATTCTCCTAGTTGTTTATTCCCTAAACCTTTCTAAAGTCTGAGTTGGATAAGATGTCCAAACATGTTATCTTGTTCAGAAGATTCAACATTCGTTTTTCCAAATTTCTATTGGTCTACAAGTCAAAAACTTATGGGGGATTCGATTTGTATCTATTTTTTCTTCTCAACCCTGAAATTAGTATAATGTTGTTTGCGAGGAATCTTTCGAAAAGCTGCTGGAGTCTTCGAACCAACACCTCAATGCTTGTCTATTTCTGACTCAATTTTCTCACTTTTATTTAAGATTCGTGTATCACGTCATTACCGATGGATTGAACGGAGTGTCCGTTTCGTTACGTCTACTCGCTTGCAGGAGGAATGCTGGCAGGGTCCTTAGGCATAAAACCTTAAACTAAGTCGTTAAATGCGCAACTGGGAGGCCCCTAGTATTTGATGCCACGTGTACAGACGGTTTCGCTTAACAACTTCCCATAGAGCGTTTATAATGCATGTTCAATTTATGAAAGGCCGTGCATTGAAGTGGCGGAAGTATACTGTTATGTTTGTTCTTGTTGCTGTGGAAACCTTTGGAGGATTCTCAAATTTGTCATTGTATTAAATGACTCGGAAATTTTATCTCAGTCCGCGTAGGTGACCTCCGCGGGCGCTGCTGGTTATTCGACCGTAATTTTGGCAGTCCAGTGATGGAATAGTCAGGGACTGCGACTCCAAAATCTCTAGTTTTTATTTATTTATTTTATTAAGATAAAATTTATCGTCCAATTAAGTGATCCCGGTGTCCATACCAGTCCTTTTCCTGCTGTTAGTTTTGGAGTCCTGGATTAATCTCCACAGAAGAAAAGGTTTCTTTTAATATCTCGGGCAGGCGTCCATATATAGTTTGTTGTGCGGTTTGAGTGGATGGTCAGGGGACTTTGCCATCGTAGGGAAGTACCGGTGACGTTTCGTAAGGTATTCCATGATTGGTGGAACGTTTAGTGTTCTCCGTAGTAACGAGTTTTTTTTTTTTTATGTTATTAAAAATAAGAAAATTTTTATTGAGGAGACTTGAAGATTTTAGACAAAAATCAGAGACTTAGAGACAAAAATCACCAGGAAGATAAAAATGGCTATTAGGTGAATATGGCTTCTCTCAGCAACCACCATATCTTAATTCGGTGTTCCTTACTTTGTACCCAGGAGGATCAGTAGTTAACGGTCTGCTCAATGTACTGGGTATATAGGGAACCTACGTCTAGAGACAGCTTTTTATTGTCGTGAGTGAAATAACTTTGTCCAAGTACATAGGGATAACTTCATCCAGTCATAACTAACGGATTAATCTTTGTAACCGTAATGAGAGGACGAGATGATTAAATTGAAGGATTTTAGACGTACTATTCATAAATTCAACATTAATACGTTGAAAGAAGATTCATGGTTGCCTATAAGCATAAAAACCGATAACATTTCTTTGAGTTAGTTAACTTCAACCTCGCTACCTTGTAGGGGGCCGACTGTCTTCAGGTGTCCAACAACTATCTGCTTGACGATTCCACATGTCTTCGATGTCCATCTGAGGTCATTACCAAGAGATATCTTTTTGTAAAATCAATGATAATTGGTCCTGTGATGGAAGATAAGAGTCCGACTAGTCTGAGTCATCTATAAATGGTGGAAAAGCATCCAGGAGATCGTTCCAAACCAGTCTTCGATGATTTTGGTAAAGATGTGGTCACTATTGCCTTTGATTTAATTTTATCGGGAGATGGCTGAAAAATTTTAGCAAATTCAAGGTCGGAATATCTTTCTGCAGTTATTCGTGAGTCCAGAAGTGGCAGGAATGGTCTGGTTCCGTGGTTTTATTTAAGAATTGAAGGTTCCTCGTGTAGAGGTAATTTTCCATTTGGATAATGGTGGATTCCCATGGTATGCGTCATCTTCAACACAAAAGATGCAAATAGCCATTTCCACGATTTTTGAGGCTTTTTATCCGCATGGAAATTAAAATATTGACATCCTTGACTTTTCTGAACTTTATATTAAAAGTCTGAATAATCATAAATTTTCTATTAGGATTTCTAACCGCCATAGATCAACATAAACGCCCGACAGCCCAAATAACTGTTCAGCTTTTGAGGCTGCATTCTTATGTACTTTTCTCTCTGCCAATCGGGCTACTGCCATTCGTCTAAGATTTAACTTAAAACCTCCAAATTTTTTTCTCCATGAGACAACTTCCAAAGTTTGATGAGTGTGCGAGAAGTGCAGTTTGAATCCCGTGTGGATAAACAATAAAATTTCATATGAAAATCTAAACTCCCGAAAAATGATCTTGCAAGGTAAGATACGGACATGATCAGAATCTCCGCTCATACTCGTATATAACTTTGTCTACAAAAGGCCCAATTTGTCAAGTATGCAACTACGCTTAAGAGACAAGAATATTTATGGAGGACATTTGGAAAATCTGTTACTAGTTGTTAACTTTCCTCGATCAATCGTTTTCATCACGCATTCATAACTCAAGGCCGAATAATAATAACTCCATCCAAAATTGTCTTTAGCTATTCGATGTGTCGCCATTTTATAACTCCACAAAAATGAATCGAATTAGAGTTCTTTAACCATGGTACTAATATATTTACCTCGATTAACGCCAGCTCGTATCGCAACATTGGTATCGCGGGTCATCTTCCAGGAAAACCGTTATGCATCCTTTTTGAATATTTTTATGGGGTAATATCCCCATTACATCTTCATTATTTTAAGCAGATTAACCAAATGGAGGAGTGTCCCAAGTGCAGGGCAATCGCAATCCACGCAGCAGGCTTCCTCAACTGACATTTGTTTAATTGTTAGAAAAATTATTTTGTTTAAAAAAATAAATATAATCAACTAATTGCTAAAATTATAAAATTGGATAAAAATTCGAAGCATTTTATAAATGCTGCTAAAAAGAACTGAAGAACACCAATAGTTAATTTAATTGTATTAAACTAATTAGGTGATCCCGGCCGCCTCCATAAGGTCTTTCATCTTTTCCGGTGGACCTTCCGAGATCCAACACAGCTTCTTCTGAGGACGGGAGGGTTTTTGAAAGAAATACAAAGGGAGTGATGCAACGTCTTCTAGTAAGACCCAATCCATTAGAGCATTGTAGGAAGTTGGATTTTCGGCACAGAGCGGCGAATCCCTTCCCATTTTGTCCGATAAGGTCTTCCAGAGAGGTGGGTGTGAGACTGACTGTTCTCACGAGCTTGCCGATAGTTGTAGCTGATAGGGACTGAATATCACTGATTTTCTGTTTGTTCGTCCAGGATAGGTTGATTCCCCAAGACGCACAGGCGTAGCTGATAGATGGCTCAATGAATTGTTTATGTAGTAGTTTCAATGCTGGGAAAGGGGTTTCTGATGCCACCAAAAATAGATTTGATCAAACCAAGATTTCTTGAGCAGGTTCCGGAGATATATTCGACATGAGGGAAAATAAATCAACGGTCATTCTTCCAAGGCGTTTGTCTGAGGTAAATAGGGATGTGGATGACTTCTCAGGAGATATTATATCAAGTCTGTTGGAGATTAACCAATTTTGAATCACGTGTAGTTGTTTTTGAACTCTTTCTGAGGCTTTTAGGAGATCCTGGTCACGGGATCCAATTAGAATGTCGTCAGCATAGGAAAGGAGAAGATCGTCTTCATCAACTGATCGTGGCAAATCGGACATAAAAAGGTTGAATAAGGCGGGGGACAAAATAGAGCTTTGCGGAACACCATTGGGAAGTAGTCTCGAAAGTGATTTGTCCCATCCATTACAAACTCGGGCCTTTCTCCCGCTGAGGAAATTCAAAAGCCAGAGTTTTAGATTGGGGTTAATGAAGAGTCCAAATAATTTCCTGGTTAAAATTTTCCTGGAGACAGAGTCAAAGGCGTTACGCAGATCCACAGAGCAGACGATGGTTTTGAAGTGACGAGGATTTGAGTTGAAGCCATCAAGGATAAATTGATTGAGAGAAGTAAGGTGGGTGGACGTTGAATAGAACTTTCTGAAGCCATGTTGAAAGGAACTGAAGGAAGGGACGGGGAAATGAGATCAAGTACCAGTTTTTCCAATAATTTTGAAATGAACATAATAGAGAAATTGGTTGGTATGAAGCGGGATTGTTTTTGTCCTTGCCAGGTTTTGGTATTGGGCGTATGTGGGAAAGTTTCCAAATCGTAGGGATTGAATTCATGTTCAAAGAAATAGTTGAAAATAAGGGAGATTACCCCAATAGTAACCGGTCCAAGGTGTTTAAGAAGTATTGAAGAGATGCCATCTGGACCACAAGCGGGAGGGATTAATCATCTTCAAGCCTTCGAATACGTTTGAATGAGAAATAAAAGTGATCGGCGGTCTCATCGAGAACAAAGAGGGTCCATCCATTTTCTTGAAGGTTTTGTGACTTATACCGGTATAATACTTCGTTAGTTGATTTAAGCTGTGTTGGTCTGTCTTTTGTGTCGAGGTGGAGTTTTCTTTAGGGCCAAGTCTTTTTATTGCCTTCCAGACCATCTTGGCAGATTTCTGAAATGGGAGAGAGCAGATTCGCTTTTCCCACTTGTTCGCTTCAGCCCTTCTGATCCTTCTTGAAATTTCATTCATAAGGAAATTTATCTTCCCTTGGTGGGTGCTCACATTACTGATCTGCCAAATCGAACTCTTATCTTCTTATTGAGTAAAAGGACTTTTATCATTTTCATTTACTCAGAATCCAGAAATTCCTTTACTGAGTAGATCTCGACTGATTATATCGAAAGCCTTCAAGATGTCTTATGCCAAGATTATAGTTGCTTTTTAGTATCTTTGGTTTATAAAGAGGCTCCATTTGTGACTCCAAACTAAAATCCGTCTTTTTATAAGTAGTTCTTTTCATTCCCTAAGAATCTGGGACATCTAAATACTCTCAGAAACCGCATACGTAACCCAGTGGTTAACCTATTAGCGATTAAATTGAGCGAAAACTTTAAGGCCTTCCAGCCAAGTCGTTAATGAGGTACCTTTTATCGCACAGAATCTCAATCAGCCATTCCTCTTCTCTGCAGCCCCTTTTTGCTATCAGCGATCAACTGACAGGAAGGAAAATGATTTGGTTCATAAAATCCCTTGCTGATCTAATCTCACAGTCCTTGTCTTAGATTATTTGATGAAGACAGAATTCATGTCCTAGCAATCTCAAAAACTAAACGAGCAAGTTCTCATAGTCCAAGTTCTCTCTTTGAGACGCCATTCAATTCAATCGCAATTTAAGTGCTAAAATTTTATTTTTATTTTTTATACTTATTTTAATATAAAATTGAATTTGGAATAATTATTACTGTTCAGCTTTTGAAGCTATATTTCAGTAATCTAATAAAAAAATTTATCGCTGTTGTCGTGTTAATATATACAGTTCTCTCTCCTATTATCTATTCATGTCTGTTTTTTATGATGTTCACACGAAGACACCTCATGCAAAGGGTTCAGAGTATCAGATTCTCGCAAGTGCGGGATTCGATTTTCTGTATGTGTTGGTTACTACCACATAGGTTGTGAAAAACTATCCAAGAAAATTGGTGGTATTCGCACCATTGCAATTGGAAACGTATTTCGACGTTTAGCCGCAAAAATGGCTTGTCGTTTTGTTATCTCCCGAATTTCAGCCGAATTTTGTCCTTCGCAGCTTGGTGTCGGAATCAATGGCGGCTGTGAAGCTGGGATCCACGCAGTGAGAGAATTTGCGTCACAATCAACTGAATTGAATGCTGAGGACAGAGTTTTATTCAAATTGGACCTCCGGAATGCCTTCAATTCAGTCAGAAGGGACACCGTTCTTGATACCTGTAGGAGGAGGATTCCTCAGATTTATCCCTTTGTATATCTCGCGTATTCGGATCCATCCTCTCTTGTTTTTGGCAGTGGAATTATTTCGTCCGGATCCGGAGTTCAACAGGGGGACCCACTCGGTCCTCTTCTATTTTCCTTATCTATCGACCATATTGCCCAGGGCCGTTGCACTCCACTAAATCTGGACGATTGTATTCTCGGTGGAAGTCCAGATGATATTCTCTCCAAAGTTGCATCGATCAGACGTTTGTGTAAAAATCGGTCTGGAATTTAACAATGAAAAGTGCGAAACAATTAATCTGAATTCGAGTTCCGATTCATTCTACCTTTTTCATAGAAAACTCTGCGATATCATCCCAAGGGTTAGGAGACTCATATTGATTCTCTCGACTTCCTTGGGAGTGGGATTTTGGTAAACCGGGTGAGGGAGTTATTGGAAGGCAAAAGGACTAATTTACGTCAGTATGCCTACAGGATGAGTTTTTTGAACCGTCATGTCGCCTTTTTTATGCTGAAGAATTGTCTCCTTCTCCCAAGACTCCTTTTTATTCTACGGGGATCCCCATGCTACGCCGAAAAAGATCTTCTATCGTTAATTGATATGGATATCCGGTCAACGATGGGGTCCATTCTTAATGTTTGTTTTGATGATTTCGGATGGTTACAGGCCTCACTCCCTGTAGCCTACGGTGGTTTGGGTCTTTCTCTTCCTTCGGACGTTGCTTTGGGCGCCTATTTATCTTCGTTCGGCTCGTCAAGGCGTTTAGTGGATACGGTCCTTCACTCTACTTCCGGACTAAACGTACCGCTGACGCCGTCGGGATCCTGGGATGAATGGATGAATTTGTACCTGAATGCTCCGGCCAATTGTGATAAGCAAAAGTCCTATTTGTTTTGTGTCTTCGAAAAGAAGAAAGAGTTTGAAAAGACGAAAGATGTAAGAAGGCTTGCCTGCCTCAAAACAGCCAGTTGTCACTCGACGGGGGCCTGAATGAACGCTTATCCATCTGCGGAAATTGGAAACCTGTTGGATGATGAGGCTGTGAGAATAGCTACCTCGCTTCGTCTTGGTCTTAAATTATGTGCCGAAAGAAAATGCCGCTGTGGACGTTGGATCGATCCTTTTGGTTATCATCCCTTGTCATGCAAGATGAGTGCGGGTCGTTTCCCCAGGCACTCCTGTCTTAACATGACATTAAAGAATTCCCTTGCCTCTGCTGGACACTATTGCCTGTTAGAACCTGCTGGTCTTTCCATCTACGATGGAAAACGCTTTGATGGGATGACGACTTTTCCATTCGCCAACGGACAAAACCTGATCTGGGACGCGACGTGTGTTGATGCTTATTCCCCGTCTAATTTGGTTGCTTCTGCTTCAGACCCAGGACACGCTTCAAAGCAGGCCGAGGAACGAAAGAGGAGGAAGTACCAGAGAATTTCGGAGGAGTATCTTTTGTTCCATTCGCAGTGGAAACAGGAATCCTTGGCCCCAAGCAGATGAGTTGGTTCGTAAGATCGGCTCCATGATTCAAGCTGTGACCAAGGATCCGCGAGAGACTGGTTGGTTCCGAGAACGTATCTCGATGGCTATTGTTAGGGGAAATCGCATGGCCATTCAGATGCATTAATATATTAAACAAAATTGAGTTGTTTACGTACATTCTTTAATTCTAATTAATTTTTTAATTTTGCTAAAAAAAACATACATTATAAATGCGATAAGTGCTATTTTTAATTTTAAATGCTAATTTAAATTGCATTTAAAACTTATTTTAATGTCACCCATAAAATGATAATAAAATAATTTAGCACACTATATAGTATTATTAGTGTTGCTAAAACCAAGTGTTCGTTGCTTTAGAAAGCTAAGCGTATAGTCTCGAAATTTAAAGATGAGTTCTGTATTGCTGACAATGGCCTTCTATTTTGTTCTTTTTTTTATTCAAAGCCAACTGTTAAAAAAAATTTCAGTTGATTCTCATCCTTCTTTAAAACATCAGAACAATATGCCTATAAATTTGTTAATACAATTGTAGGTCATTCGTGTAATTTAGTTCAACAACATTAACTGAATCAATCAAAGTAGATTAGGTTAATGAAACGATCACGGTTAAGTTTCTAGCAGAAAAAAAGATATATGAGTCATAAGATGATTCGGATTTTTAATCAATCATTCTATAATTTGAGCGATTAGTTGATCTTGAGTATTTTACCCACATAAGCAAATTACAAGAATATTGGCTTAAGGTAAACACAAAAGAGAAAAACGAACCAGTAAGTCAAAATGTATAAAACTTAAACCATTCACACTAGTGATCGTAAAAAGTGTTCAAATATGAAAGAAAGCTAGAAAATAAATGAAAGGATTCCTACGTAAAGAAAACAAATTAGAATAAATTTTGAAACAAAAAGAATGACGAATTTATCCCTCATATCACTTATCATATTTGACGATCCATTTAAACCTGTCCTCATCCATGCATTGTTGATACACTACCTTTTTTCTGTCTGCAGATATTCCTAGACAATATGCACCTTCTTTATTTCTAATTGTGCCATCCTGGAAATTATAACCAAACTAACGTCATTAAACACAAACTCTTGATTTCCCAAAGAGGAATGGCACACATCAACCCTAACAGGATTGTACCCTACATCAAAACACTTTTCATCCCTTCGAATCTCCTTTGTATTAGAATAGAACCACAACTACGGATAACCAAACACCTCACCTGATTACCTCTATGCCCATGACACACGTAAAAACCTAGTTCATTTGAACCACCATCCGCATTCCAATCAAGACAAGTGCCAGAGTCTCTATTCCTGATCTTACAATCACAAAAAATACTACCTCTAAGATAGAGACGGAGGTAGAAGGATTGAACAAGGAGGGGTACACATTATTGAGGTACCAATCAAAAGAATGACAATTCAGCCTCCTGCGAATCTTCAAACGACTAGATATATCTCCATAGTCAGTGTGCTACAATCACTAAGACATATTAACCTGGTTAGTTCCGAGAGAATCAAGATAATATTTTTTATAGTCGTCCAACCACACATTGGCCAACCTCAGGTTGTTGATCAAGAAGACGTCTTTATTGGTTCTCCAAACATAAGGACTCCGTGAACGGAAAATGTGCCCAACTATGGAACAAGGGTGGATGTAAACGCTCCCATGGCACATCCATGTCTAAAATTAAGTGGATTTTCACCCGAAATGAGATTTCAAGATTTTCAGCCCCCCAAATGTCCATTCCAGGGTCATAGCTACCAAGATCGTAAAAATACTTCCTTGATACTGCAAACAATCCACCAGAAATAGTTGGGGACCTTAAGATAAGTAATTTTACCACCGAATTGGGTCAGCCTCAGAAGTTCGTCCACGGAGGTCTGTTTCTGTAGGTAGACGCCAAGTGAAGACCAAATTCCAATTGAATCCACCAATCTGGATTCCATAAGAATTGGGGATAAACGAAAGTGTCTTGTCGTCAATGTAATTCACATTGGGGGCCACTACGGTAGCCTCGTCATTATGTATTACGTAGAGTAAGGGTAAGATCCATCCTACGAATTAGGTGGAAGGGTACCCTCAGTAGCCTCACAATGGGAGTCCAGAAAAATCAACACTTTTCCAACAGCAGCATCTGCCCCAGCTAACCTCGCTTTGATGAGCCCGATTCTCTCATTAGTCCTCAAAATCTTCACAAGTCCCTCAAAGGCAGAATCGACGTAACTTTGCAGTGAATGTTTGAGAAAATCTGAATCTTGAAATAAGGACAACCAAAAGGTGCTCCCATCGTCCACAAAGAATGATCTCTTTGAGAAGCGAAGGAGGAGTTCTGTCAACAACTGAGTAAACCGTCCGCAATAGAGTAGACAAGGCCTCATTGTGGAAGCAGATTATAACGCTCGCATCTGGAAGGTCTGATTCGTGGAAATCCTTAGTTTTGCACCTATTGATTGAATATCATAATATTACTCATGTAATCGATTGTCTGGAAGAACTCTACGAAGGGATATCCGATCGCTGGCATATTGGTTAAAGGCGTTTCTTCGGAATCCAGCATCGTACTCACTCTGGTCATCAGAACTCAGGGAGTCTCTCTCATTCGGAAAGGCAGCACCATTTCTCCCCTTAGTTGACACAACTGTCTACCTGGTTTTGAGCCGCGGACAACAATGTTTATCAGATTAATCGGATATTCAACTCCACCAATTGGAGGGGGAATTTCATTTACCTTGTGGCTCCGATCTTCTTGCTTTTTGGGGAAAACTTTTGATTGATGAGTGGCTTTTATGTATATGAAGATTGTAAAAATTGCAAATATCAGCAAAAAATGCCTCTTAAGTTTGAATCCGATCTTTCTCAGAATAAGCATACTAAATAATTAACAGCGCATAAATATTTCCGTCTATTTAAAAATATTTTTTTTAATTAATTTTTCGTGCGATTGTTAAATATAATTTTTTGGTTCGTATTTCTTTTCTGCGTTTATTTTGATAATTTTAATAGAAATTGATTAAATCTCAAACATGAGTTTATTTAATAAACAAAACTAAATAAATCAATTTTAATCTTATTTTCCAGGTATTATTTTCAGTACTCTCGACGTTCAAAGAACTAATTAACAAATGCTATATAAATCATTCTTGTCTATTTTCTTTGACTATTTCAATCCAAGCATTTTCATAGATTGTATTCGATGAAACGGGTCTATCCTGAATTCTTCAGCCTGGGCATCACCCACGTTGACGAATTGTACTAGGACTAGTTTAACAATTGTGTTATATAGCCTTAGACAGATGATATACTTTATCGTCAAATCACTTCTTTTTAACTTCGTTTACGCAGCTGTATTATTCGAACGAGGTCCTTACTGTTTCCAAAAAATCGTTGGGTACAATTTCTAACTTCATTAGAACAACTTCCAATAGACTAAGCAGAGCTGATCTATCCCTTGATATAAGTCGACGATGTCAGCATAAATGGATTCAGCTATCTCATCTAAATAAAACTTTCACGTAGCGCCATCTCCGAATATATTACCAAACAAGGAGAGATTGAGTTCCCTTGGTAGGTAGTCACATTATTGCTCTGCCAAATCGAACTCTTAGATGTGTGCTGGATAAAATAACTCTAATCATTCTCATTGAATCAGAATCCAGAAATTCCTTTACTGAGTAACTCTCGATGGATTATATCGAAAACCTTCAAGAGGTCTTATGCCAAGGATGAAAATATTTTTTAAGAAATAGAATTATAAATCATATTTAAAACTGCCATCTATCCAAAGTGGACCCCGCCGACATTATCGACGTTGCGTTGCCTCTCACGATTGCAACAGAAATCAACTGGAGTAGCCACCGGGTCTCACGTGCGTCATGGCTTTTTAGTGTAGCTAAGCGTCCAAGTTTCTTTAGGAAGCGAAGCGATTTTCCACTTATTCCTCCAGTTGTCTCGACCACTATCGGATAAAACGCGAATCGGTCGCGTAGCGCTTCGTATTTCTTCTCCTTTGCCCTCATCGTTTTTCCGCGGAATACAGTGTGTCTACCGCGCTTCCGACAATGTTGGACGGGCAAAGCGTGTCGATCAAAGGTTTCCTCTTCGAATGGGAAAATTGTGATCCCGTCGGGACGTTTTCCGTCTCCTCTGTCCAGACCAACAGGTATAGTATGGCTGGGTATCCAGCAGACTCCAGGGCTCGCTTGACAATTCCGTTGATCGCCTTGTGTCTTGGAAATCGTCCTGCACTTCTTCGACAAGAGAGGGCATGGAGTCCATAACATCGATGCGACATTTGTGGGTCCGGCAAATCTCCAGTCCAACTCTGGTGAGATGCCGATGCGGACAGTATCGTCGTCAACTGGGTCCGACACTGCCATTGAGAGTGCATTGATCCATGTGCCACTCGATTCGCATCTTCCAGGACTAGACAAGCACGTCTGTGTTGGTTTGATTGGTTCAGAAGCCTCTCATATTTATCCTCGCAGATGGTCCTGTAACGATCTTTCTGCTCAGGCATCATCCCCTTCAAATGCTCCATCTCTGTGATTTCAGATGATTCTGTTTGGAGTTGGAGAATTATCCTGACCAGCAGTCGAATGAAGCCCAAAGAGGATAAATAAGCAGGGCAAGCCAGATCTTTCGTTGAAGGGATTCTCAGTCCGCCCAGGCTAACGGGTAGGGTCGCTTGGTCCCACCCTTGTTCGTCAAATTTCACATTTGTGATACGTTAAATAGTCTTCCGGAAGAGGGAATCGATAGCATCGAGCTGTTGCATTTTCAAGTAGCAAGCCATACTTTTATATAATTTGAGGCTCACAATATGAGACCTTATTCGATGATATATAGACACGTCTTAGGTTAGCAACAGGCTCTTTTTTAATTGCTGATTGAGTTTTAAAATTATTATAATCGGAGTTAATAATGAAATTTGATGACGCATGCTAACGACGCACATATTTAAAAGAACGAAATAGAAAGCCCTACGTGTACATTTGCTAGGAATAGGTTTTATTGGCCTCTTGTTTTTAATCAGAGTTAAATTTCTTAAATAAAAAATAAATATAATTGCTAAAATTAATAATTAGAGAATCGTGATGAAACCAATCAATTAATGACTCAGGTGGACTTAAATGACCTTATAATAGTCGTTTTCGGAGCATCGGTTGCCCATTTTGTGACTCTTAGGGAGACTTGGCTGCGAAAAAAATATATCCCGCTATATGGTATAAAATTTTTGTGATTCCAAGGACTCTCTATAAAAAGTCACAGATTCCAAAAAATGTTAAAATTGTTGGTTATGCTCGATCTCCTCTCACTGCGAGCATATTGACGGAGAGACTGAGAGCGTCAGTTCTTCCTCAGGTCGATGAGGACTGTACTTTTGACGAATTCTGCAATAATAACTTCTACATTAAAGGACTCTATGACGAAGAGGACAGTTTTAAAATACTCAGGGAAAAGTTGGACGACATTGGTAAGAATTCCAACAGAATATACTACATGGCACTCCCTCCAGATCTCTATGAAAGCAGTTCTTTGTTGATTAACCAATTCCTCATGCTAACTACGTGACTATATTAAAACCATTTTTGTAGTGGATGGGTCCGAATAATATATGAGAAACCCTTCGGTCGAGACTTGACTTCCAGTAATGATCTCTCTGCTTATTTGACGTCTCTTTTTGACGAGTCCCACCTTTACAGAATGGACCACTACCTGGGGAAGGAAATTCTTAGAAATTTGATAGCTCTGAGGTATTTTCTGATAAAACTGGTAGATTCGCTAACCGAATTTTCTCAGCGGTTTGGAATAGAGACCACATAAAAAGTGTGATCGTGACGTTCAAAGAAGACTTTGGAGTCAAAGGTAGGTCCGGCTATTTTGACAATTATGGGATTATTCGGTAACTTTGGTCTTCTATTTGAAAGGGACGTCATACAGAACCATTTACTGCAGATCGTGACTCTGATTGCCATCGAAATGCCAAAGACCGCTGATTCTGAGGCCATTCGGGAGGAGAAGGCTGATTTCTGTTAATTATTGCAGGTGAAGGTTCTAAAACACATCAAAAAAGCCGAGATTTCTCAAACTGTGATAGCACAGTACTTGGGATATCGAAGTGAGGCCGGAGTTGCCTCAAATTCGAGGACTCCAACCTTTGCTTCCACTGTTCTATACATCGACAACGACCGGTGGAGGGATGTCCCATTTGTTATTAAGGCTGGGAAAGGTAGGGAATCGGGGTGACTGTAGAGTTTAACGAAAGGAAATGTGAGATTAAAATTCGTTTTCGTGATACAGAGAGTGACTTATTGGGGTCCACTACAAACAACGAGCTCATATGTGTGTGGGACCAACTGAGTCCATCTGCTTGAGAGTTCTGACAAAGAACCCCGGGAGGACGAGAGATACGTAGACGTGGATTTGAAAATGGACTATAAAAGCGCATTTGAAGTGATCTTTTTAAATAGGCATGTAGAACTATTCGGTGGTTGATCCCTATGAGACTTTAATTCTCCAGGCGATCGAAGGAAATCAGGCCAATTTTGTGAGGACGGATGAGCTCGAAGAGGCATGGAGGATATTCACACCTCTGCTTGATGCCTTGGAGAAGGAGAAAACAGAGCCTGTTGTATACGAGCGAGGAGGTTCTGGTCCTTCTTGCACTGACAAACCGGTTTGATGTGCTACAAAATAAACTAAATTAATACTATTCCCGTTTAATAGAGTCTGTTTCTATTCTGATGTTTATTGATATTTTAAAAGTGCACCATTGTGACCACATTTGTTTATAAAGAATATATACCTTTGTTAACACGCTGGGGTGATCCTAGTTATTTCAATCTTCCTCTGTTCTACGTCGAACTCCTCAGAGTGCCAAGGTCTTCGCCGTCCTTAGTAATTTCTTCGCCAGATCGTCGTTAAGTATTTTGGGAAAATTATGGGGTTTACTCTTTCTTCTTCAATTATTATTAACCCCAGGCTTGCAATTGTTGGTAAGCACAAACAGTCACATCTAATTAATCCAAGGAAGGAACACAAGGGAAAACATCTGCTTGTGTCTATCAAATGCATCTCCGTTACAGGCTTTCAATTCAGAAGAAAGTTGGATAAGTATATCCTCTCTTCCATTTTCGTCGCACATTCTACCGTCGCGGAAATCACTCCTTTCTTCGGCGAATAGTTTTCATAATGTAATCTTCAAGAGGATTTGGTCTGAGAGAAGGTAATAGGAGTGATTCATTGTATTTCTGTTGTTTTTTAACTTAAATGTATTATTTGAGGTTAGTTTTGGGATATTATATTTATAATGATAAAGCTAAGCTCAACTGGCAACTATGCCACGTGGCTCAACGTTAGTGCGGTTATTCTAATGTGGCTAATTGAATTGAAGATTTTTATGTTTGTTTCTGTTGTTTTCTCTTCCTTATGGCTCCAGGGAGCTTAAATTGTTCGCGTACATTATGTGGTTCACCGTCTCTGGTGGCGCCAGATATAATCCTAAAAGACCATTAGTCAAGAACCATCCAGAGGTGTTCCCACTATGGCACTTCCTTTACGATCAAGCATTAGAAAACTGCTGAGGGAGGCCGGGGTCACCTGAATTTTTTCATTCTGTGTATGACGGTGTTTTTTGGTTAATAAATTTAATTTAGAAACAACCCCTTTCACCGATTAGTTAGCATGACTGGTCTTTACTCCAAAAATAAAGTGATGTCCTGCATATAATTATTATGGCTCTCCTGTAAGTGAGAGTAATCCTATTTTTTTCTTATCATATACAAAAATGTGGGGTTTGTTATTCGTTACAGTCGTATCCGTACTGATCGTCGTGTCCACACAAATCTCCACAACTTCATTCGCGACAACAGATTGTACTGAATGGGTCTTCAGTTTCTTAGTTTTTCTTATTCCACATTGACGGCAGAGATGTAGGTGAAAACATCTGACCACTTCATTATGCCGCCTTAGATATGAGCTATTTTGCATTCTCCCACACCTAGTGGCAAAGTGATCGACAGTTTTATTCGCTGAGTTACAATGTCCGCATTTAGTTTCTCCGTTATCAAAAAACAGGTAACGATCCTAAAGTATACACAGCCTTCCATTGAGTATAGGGCAGTGAGTGAACTTAACTATTTTTATGTTTTCTCGCGAGTGCTTTTTAATAATAATTTGATTTCTTAAGAAAATAACAAAATTCATCGATTTTAATCTAATAGAAACGGTTAATGCTCAAACATAATTACCATTTTTATATCTTCCCCCAACGAATCTATGGTCTGGCTTCCGCTCACCACAAGGGACTTACGGGAGCGCAAGCTGCGCACTTGAAGGCCCCGATCTCCTACTGGTCGGTGAGTCTTGGTGTTTGAACATGCACATTCTAGTATATTGTTTAAAGAAATATCAAAACTACAACAAACCCTCTACTTCGATATCCTACCACAAGTTTAGCGGCTGAAATTGAAAAATGGAATTAAAGCAAGATCATGATTAGTCAATAACCAAAATTATTATCATTTGTGATTAATCAAAGTGTATGTAGTGGTAAAGAAACTCGAAGTTTATAAGATAATTCATTATACTATTGTAGGCAGATTCAGTTAATAGAAGAAACTCAAATATTCACATTCGACAGTATTTGTCTTGCAAAAATGACTTCTAAGAACTGAATCACAATCAACTCAACACATAGTCAGTTACCCTCTTTTCAGCAGACCTGATATATTGCTAGTCTAAATTTGTAGGTAACCAGTTGTACTCCATTTTGCTGGAATATATTTAATTATCGCGTCGAATTGACAAGCCATCAACTTCNATTCATTATACCATTGTAGGCAGATTCAGTTAATAGAAGAAACTCAAATATTCACATTCGACAGTATTTGTCTTGCAAAAATGACTTCTAAGAACTGAATCACAATCAACTCAACACATAGTCAGTTACCCTCTTTTCAGCAGACCTGATATATTGCTAGTCTAAATTTGTAGGTAGCCAGTTGTACTCCATTTTGATGGCATATATTTAATTATCGCGTCGAATTGACAAGCCATCAACTTCAACCGCAGGTTTTAAATATGGAGACCATCTTTGTCATATGTGTCAGACTAGGTTAATAATTGAATGTCATATTATGTTGTGAGTCCCGTCTGGCCCGTTTGGTCCCAACATGGCAAAGTTTATCAGGTCGATAAGGTTGTTTACAGGATTGCAGAAGTGAGGGCCTAGAATGACACGTTGGCTCTTTCAGAACATTGTGCTTGCGATCACAACTGGTAACTCCCATTTGTCGTAAGATATGTTCAATAAAAAATATTATTCGTTAAGTGGTAGATGATGGCGATAAATGTCAATATATGTGACACAATATGTCGATTTGATTCATTGTTGATAACGAAAAAAATGAGATATTTAAAAAAAGGTAAAAAATTATATAATTTCCTGGTTGGAAAATGAGATTGATCATCTTTCTTCGTTATTGTCGACACAAGTTGCGTCCCAGACCAAAGATCTTCTTGATTTATAAGGGAAAAGGGTCATCCCGTCAAGTCTCTTACTATCTCCTCGATCGAGACCTACGGGTTCAAGTTGTGATGGGAAGCCTGTAGCCTTCAGAGATCTGACGGTCACATCGTTCAGAGCAACGTAACATAGCTTCTTCTGAGGACAGAGGGTGCCATCCCTTCGCATCGACTATTTTCCAGCAGCATCGGTGCTCCTGGCAAACTTCTAGTCCTATCCTTACCGAGCCACACACGTGCAACGAGCGGTCGATTCGGTGGCGTTAAAACTCTATCGAGTTGGTAAAAATGTGAATGGAAAAAGGAGAAGGGTCACTTGCGTTACCAGATGATAAGAATATAATTCTTGCCATATCCGAGAGCATTGTGGCAGTTGACCCAAAAGAAAAGGCGAGGCAGGAAGTCCTGCAAGTACGTATGTAATAAAAGAGTTGATGATTAGATCTTATTTCTTCTACCAGATAGTAAGAATATAATTCTTGCCATATCCGAGAGCATTGTGGCAGTTGACCCAAAAGAAAAGGCGAGGCAGCATGTCCTGCAAGTACGTATGTAATAAAAAGTTGATGATTAGATCCCATTACTTTACATAATTTTTTTAATAGACGCGATTTTAAGAAACAAGACTATAACAATGTAAAATACAATGCGAACTTGAACACTGCGAGATATTGCTTTATACGGTATACTGCTTCAGCAAACTTCCCGAATCCTTCAACATTAGTTGATTCGTCAAACTGAATAGAAAAATAATCAGATTTTGTGAGACAAAGTTTTATTAAAGATCGCTATAGTGTGAACTTCTCCACTTTTTTGCAATAAGGTAACTATCTAAGATAAATTAAAAATTATAATCAACTTCATGAAGTTTCTGTGTCTTTTAAATTTTTATCTTTGTGAAGTTTTTCATCGAATCTTTCGATTTACTAAAAGCAGCAAGCATTTTTTCAAAAAAGATGTATCTTTGTTTTTCAATTCTTTGTGCTGAACTACGAGATGTCGATGGAGCTTAGATGGTACTAACATCTTTTTTGACATAATTTTGTGTCACATCATACACTCTGCTCTCTTCGTGTCGTCCTCAAACTTGCAAAATCCATAAGAAAAATATTCTTTTAAATATTTTCTATCCTAAAAGTGGAATAATAAAGTTAACTACGAGATGTCGATGGAGCTTAGATGGTACTAACATCTTTTTTGACATAATTTTGTGTCACATCATACACTCTGCTCTCTTCGAGTCGTCCTCAAACTTGCAAAATCCATAAGAAAGATATTCTTTTAAATATTTTCTATCCTAAAAGTGGAATAATAAAGTTATAAACGAAGAATTTTAATAATTCAAACCTACTCCTATACTCTCAAAGAATTCCCTGGCACAGACCCCATAGAGTAGAGCTCCTCAGCTGATCGAGCAAACATCTCCAGAGCTCCTCTGCTGATCGAGTCATCGATAAAAAAAGTAATTTGTACTGAAACAAACCCCCTACAATGAACTGATATTTGATCAAACCGGTCATTAAGGAGGCGAATCATTAGATCCAAACAGAGAACAAAGAGCAGAGGAGACATGCTATCCCCCTGAAGGATTCCCCTCTATAGTCTTACCTCGCCTATCCGGTGCCTATTATAGTTCAGATGAATACTCCAACTATCACAAAGCTGATGAACTACACAGTCATACACAAACTGTGTAGGCACTCGACAAGGTAGAATGATCAATTGAATCGTAAGCATTTTTCACATCCACCCACTTAGACAAAAATAAGTTTCAGTGTGACAAAGAAAGGAACTTGTTGATCATAACCTGCTCTTTTTTTTCTGACAATTTAGCAAAGTGCCCAACTGATTCTTGTAGAGAATCCAATTTGCTTCTACGAAGCTCCTGATCTCATTAGCCACCAATTTGGTCATTAGCTTATACTGGGTTAGCACTCAGGTTATCGGTCGATAATATGCAGAAAACTGAGGGTTGTCCAGCTTTGGGATCAAATAAGTTGTCCCGGTGCAGGTTCAATCAAGAATCGTTTCCGGGTTAGTGAAGCTTTTCTGTATTACACGACACATAGACATATGCAATGAAGTCCATCTTTTGATAAAAAAATTATACACTTTATCGACCCCGGCCGTTTTCCAATCAGGAAGATGTCTCACTACCGCCTCAAATTTTTTGAGGAAGGTGAGACAGTTGCAGTTGCTGTTACAGGAACTTCTATTTTCGACCGGGACTGCATCCGAATTCGTAATCCAATAGTCGTTTTTGATGTATTGTGTGAATTTGTAAACATGAACGTTCGTTGCGACGGAATGTAGATTAGTATCGAGGTCTATTCTCCAACAATCTTAAGATTTGTTCTACAGATTTAACTGAGTTCTAAAACAAGAATCCCTATACTATTTTAATTGGCGATCTTAATTCTAAGAACACTTGTTATGGTTGTAGCAAGACAAATCATAATGGACGACGTTTAGAATTATTGTCTAATTCATGTGGCTTTGTGATCTCTACGTCAAATGACTTAAATCATTTTTCTTATCATGGTGGCGACAAACTTGGCGTATTCCTAGTATCGCCAGCTCTATCTGTGTTTGTGGGAAAGCCAAAAACTCTGTGGGATATCAAGAGCGACAATATTCCACAAGAATTAGTTATTAGTATGAGGCCAGATGTTATGAAATGTCTTCTTGAGCTTCAACATATTTCATTGTCATTGGGCCGACTTTAGTGTCTTCATCTCCAATAATTTATATGTTCTACCGATACGTTCAATCACTTTTGCGAAAGAATATATTAAGCTAATTGGTCTGTAGCTTGCCGGATCTTTTTTTTACTTCCCTGGTTTTGGAATCATCCTCACAACAGCATTCCTCCATATTAAAGGGAGGTGGCCAAGTCGTAAACACTCATCATAACGACATAGCAGATAGTCAAATAAAATATCCAGACCCTTTTTGACAAGTTTCACTGATATGTGCTTTCACTGATATGTGGTTATGTCAATGACGCTGACAGTAGTATCAACAATAGGCAGTTCCTCGTCGGAGTGTTTAAATATATCTCTTTGCTATCAGTGATCAAACTCTATCGATCCACATCTTGAATTTTTTGGAGATGATCTCTGAATATCGAAGGTGTTACCTCCGTTATGATACTCTTTCGTCTAGTTTATTTTATTCAATATAATTTTTTCTGCTACCCGACTTTGGACAGATTATCTTCTGATAGCAGTTCCAAAAAGAGGGATTCTTCATATCTATTTTCGCAGCCCCAACCTTCCATAAAAGGTCAGTCACCTCCTTCTATATATGCTGATTGCTTTCTTCATCATCCTGATTCTGGCTGATATGAATTCCCCGTCTATTTTGTCGACACAACGCCTTTGTTTTGCCCTCATAATAATTAGCGACACGAAATAATGATTATTTTTTTGAGAAAACCCTTCGTGTATATAGGTGAAGATATGACTGCATGAAATACGTTAGTTCTCGACTTGCAGTATTGATATCTTCTATGGTTGAAAACTCTCTCGGTAGAACATATAAATTATTGGATATGAAGACACTATAGTCGGCCCAATCCAAATAAAATATGTTGAAGCTCAAGAAGACATTTCATAACATCTGGCCTCATACTAATAACTAATTCTTGTGGAATATGGTCGCTCCCGATATCCCATAGAGTTTTTGGCTTTCCCACATACACAGATAGAGCTGGCGATACTAGGAATACGCCGACTTTGTCGCCACCATGATAAGAAAAATGATTTAAGTCATCCGACGTAAAGATCACAAAGCCACATGAATTAGACAATAATTCTAAACGTCGTCCATTCTGATTTGTCTTGCTACAACCATAACTAGTGTTCTTAGAATTAAGATCGCCAATTAAGATAGTATAGGGATTTTTGTTGTAGAACTCAGNCAATAATTCTAAACGTCGTCCATTATGATTTGTCTTGCTACAACCATAACTAGTGTTCTTCAAATTAAGATCGCCAATTAAGATAGTATAGGTATTCTTGTTATAGAACTCAGTTTAATCTGTATAACAAGTCTCAAGGTTCTTTTCGAATAGACCTTCAACACTAATCTATGTTATTAAAAATCCGGCCTTGTGGACTGGATTCTTTAGTAGTTTTACGCCTATTACCTTCGCATTATTTTCTGAATGAACTTGTTATCCACCTTGCTGCTGAGAAGAAAAACTCAATTTGTTCCTCTACCACGCTCTATATTAACTTAATCAGTATTTCCTCCTCCTCATGTAGTGGTTCCTCGCCAATTTTATGAAGGGCCAGCTTGATTACCATCCTCCACGTCTTATCCAAAAGATTGATTATTATTTATCTTTTATGCGAAAAATACCATCCTTCATATCCGTAGACGAGAGTGGCCAGAATTATTCTTTCAAAAATAAAGATAAACGTTGCCTTCTTCAAATTGAGTTTTCGTAGACATAAACTGCTTGGTAAGTTATTTTATTTTTCATTTTGACACTTTCAACATAATTTCCTCTACATCCAAAACAGACAGCCAAATAACGCAAATGATCAACATTGTTGATAGCACTTAATGTTTACTCATGTTCAAAAAACTTTGATGTGAAATTCTCACGGCTTTTGACTTTTCCATTGAGATATTTAAGCCAAGGGATTTACACCAGAGAATTTCCTGCAAAAATCCACGTAATCTTCCCTCCAACACTTCCGTACTTTCGAGATGTCTGATTTCATACGTCGTCCGCGTAAATAATCACGTTAGTACTAGAATTTCGAGTGCCTAAAAATTTATCATAATTATACGAAATAGCAGAGGACTCAAGAATGAGCCTTTTGGCACTCTCCTCTTTATAACAATTTCTTCATAAGAATATACTCCACATCTCACACATGATCTTCCCCCTGTCAGAAGAGTTCTTAACCAATCAAGTAAAAGTTTAGGGATTCCAGCTCCGACTAGTTGATAAAACAGTGCGTCATACACTATCGAAGGCCGTAATTTTTGCATTTTGAGTATGGTTGTATAACTCTAAACTCTTCTCTCCTCTATCATTCACTTTAGTTTTATGTATACTGCATACTGACCTTATATAATTATTAAGCTATTTATCAAATCCTTTCATTCGAGTTTTCCATCCTCCATACACCTCACACGAATTAAATAAACAATATTTAAATTATATTTAATTAATTTTTTAAAACTAACATGCAACGTGCTTTCGATTCTGTGGCGTTAAAAATCTCTCGAGTTGGCAAAAATGTTGAAAGGAAAAAAGAAGAAGCTCTACATGGATTAGTATGCTCTACATGGATTAGCTACATATTAGTATGCTCTACATAAATTAGCGCGGAAATGCTCTACATGGATTAGTATGTGGGAGGCTAAATCACTTAGAGGAAATGCGTGGAATCTCCCGTACAGAGCCGATCCTTTCTTGGCGGAATCTAGCAATTTTTTTTGGGTCGATCAACAAATACATGTCCTCACTGTAAATCAATAAGCATGTCGGTTGATCATTNTTTACCCCTATTACCTTCGCATTATTTTCTGAATGAACTTGTTATCAACCTTGCTGCTGAGAAGAAAAACTCAATTTGTTCCTCTACCACGCTCTATATTAACTTAATCAGTATTTCCTCCTCCTCATGTAGTGATTCCTCACCAATTTTATAAAGGGCCAGCTTGATTACCATCCTCCACGTCTTATCCAAAAGATTGATTATTATTTATCTTTTATACGAAAAATACCATCCTTCATATCCGTAGACGAGAGTGGCCAGAATTATTCTTTCAAAAATAAAGATAAACGTTGCCTTCTTCAAATTGAGTTTTCGTAACATAAACTGCTTGGTAAGTTATTTTATTTTTCATTTTAACACCTTCAACATAATTTCCTCTACATCCAAAACAGACAGCAAAATAACGCAAATGATCAACATTTTTAATAGCACTTAATGTTTACTCATGTTGAAAAAACTTTCTATGATGTGAAATTCTCACGGCTTTTGACTTTTCCATTGAGATATTTAAGCCAAGGGATTTACACCAGAGAATTTCCTGCAAAAATCCACGTAATCTTCCCTCCAACACTTCCGTACTTTCGAGATGTCTGATTTCATTCGTCGTCCGCCTAAATATTCACGTTAGTACTAGAATTCCGTGTGCCTAAAAATTTATCATAATTATACGAAATAGCAGAGGACTCAAGAATGAGCCTTGTGGCACTCCTCTCTTTATAACAATTTCTTCATAAGAATATACTCCACATCTCACACATGATCTTCCCCCTGTCAGAAGAGTTCTTAACCAATCAAGTAAAAGTTTAGGGATTCCAGCTCCGACTAGTTGATAAAACAGTGCGTCATACACTATCGAAGGCCGTAATTTTTGCATTTTGAGTATGGTTGTATAACTCTAAACTCTTCGTATTTCTCCTCTATCATTCACTTTAGTTTTATGTATACTGCATACTGACCTTATATAATTATTAAGCTATTTATCAAATCCTTTCATTCGAGTTTTCCATCCTCCATACACCTCACACGAATTAAATAAACAATATTTAAATTATATTTAATTAATTTTTTAAAACTAACATGCAACGTGCTTTCGATTCTGTGGCGTTAAAATTCTCTCGAGTTGTCAAAAATGTTGAAAGGAAAAAAGAAGAAGGGTCACTTGCGTTACGTGATGGTATGAATGTAATTCTTGACATATCCGAGAGAGTTGTGGCAGATGACCTAAAAGAATGGGCGAGGCAGGTAGTCCTGCAGGTACGTAGCAGGATATCTCGATTACCCTGAAATAGCTGGGCATATATTGCGGAGCTCTGAAGTAGCCGATTCAGTACTAGTCTATCTGTTAGTGAACTCAAGAAAATGGATCAAGGCAATGAGGGTACTAGTCTAAAGGGGTGGGGAACAGATGACCACAACTATCAAAAAGAGAACGAGCACCAGAGCTGTGATACGTTCCAGCTCAAGCAAGTTAATGAGGTCCTTGCGCGGAATCTGCTGCTGCAGAAGATGTCCCACTTGATGACCTTAGATTTACCCGCAAGATCTCTCATTGTAAGGTAAACAGAATAGTGTCAACCAGTATCAATAAGACTGTGCTAATGCGGTGGAGGATAAGTCAGTAGGATAACTGTAGACATCTCCCTAGTGCTGTATGCAACACAGATCACCTATGTGGAATGGACGGAAAGCCCAGGAGCAGATCTTTGCCATAATTGCTTGGAGACTGACTGAGCTGAAAGCTGTGGAGGGGCACATAATTAGTGTGGCAATTTGGGGTTAGAGAAAAAGTACCTTCTATAGTAAAAGTGCTAATTAGTAAACTCCTTTCCCAAATTGAACATCAAAATGTTGAGGTGAGAAAAAGTTGAGTTAGAGGTGCAATCATGGTGTATAAGAGTAAACTCTAACACATGAAAGTCGGTGTAAGAGAAGTAGAGAAAATAATCTGTTTGAGTTTAATCGCAGATTGTATGACCGTCGCCTAAACGAAAATGACCATAGTGCATGTTCCCAACAGGACGCGGAAATGCTCTCAACATGGATTTGTATGTGGGAGGCTAAATCACTTAGAGGAAATGCGTGGAATCTCCCGTACAGAGCCGATCCTTTCTTGGCGGAATCTAGCAATTTTTTTTGGGTCGATCAACAAATACATGTCCTCACTGTAATTCAATAAGCATGTTGGTTGATCATTTAGCCACTCGATGTAGTTTCATGCTCTGCCACGACTATGTGTGGAGGCATAACGAGGTAGTAAGGAGTCCTCATCTTCTACTATCCAATTAGTATGGGATACGCCACACCAGAAAGTTGCAGACTCATAAGGTGCTATCTGTAGTAGAGAACACCAGGGTACAAATTACGGTGACAGTGTTATCCGTACCTCAGTGCTAGTCAAGCACAATAAACCGGACATTGTGGAACATGATAAGGTGTCTTGCCAAGTCCTTATCATAGAAATTGGAATCACGTCTCAAGACCATTTGCAGACTGTGAAGGTAAAAAAAAGGAAGTAAGACTTGCTTGTCAACAAGATGGGACAGATGCTTGGTTGCAAGGTTATCGTTATTCCAATAGTAATGACGTGGCAATATTTGCAACAAAGTACTACAAGGGATATCTGAAGCAATTGGTTGTAGATAAGAAGCTCCAGGCCTGTAATAAGGCGGACCCTAGAGAGACTGACACTGAACTATAGGAGGCAGAGCACGGAGATGCCATATGGGGACGTTATTATTATTACCTCCTGGATCACTGGGTTAAAAAAAGAAATTAAAGGTTTTCAACTAATTATGTGATCTTAGATAATCCATATGTAGTTTACGTAAATAATGTCTTCGAAAATAAGCAGAAGTTTATTTTTGAAAAACAGTATTGAAAATTTTCGAAAAGTGAACTCGACAATGTAAATCATTTTATGTGACTTTGGCATATTGGCCGTCCTGGTTTCAAAATCGGCCATATGTTCCTTAACTTCAATAATAACGAAATAGAGTTCTTGTCGATTATTATTATTATTATTATTAAAAACCAAAAATCACCGACAAATTAAATAACATCATACCCGTCAGGTGATTCCAGCCGCCATGAGTAGCCATCCATTCTTGCTCTCTGTTCTTTTCGGGCTCCAACACATTTGCGGATTAGGTAGGGGTTTCTAACTTTTTTGGAGTGTAGTATGGCCCCGGTTTTACTACTAATTCCTCAAAAGGTGTAGGGTTTAGAGGTGACTAAGAAAAATTGAAAAGTTGAAATTTATTTATTTATTAACCCCGGATACACCGAGAAAGAAGTTAAAGTAACCAACTAATTATGTATATCCAGTATCCAATTGAACCTTCTGCCCATGTGGCATATCAAGGCTCTGCCTCCTAAACTCCAGTGTCAGGTTTTTTATGGTCCGCTTTAACACAGTGGACTGTAGAAAGGCCTGGAGCATCCAATCTACCCCTAACTTTTTCAGATAAACCTTGTTGTACTTTATTGCGATTCTTTCCCACGTCATTACTATCGAAATAACGAGGGCCATGCAACCAAGCATCTGCCCCATCTCGTTAGCAAGCAAGTCTTACTTTTTTTTTCTCTACCTCCTCAGTCTGCAAACAGTCATGATATGTAATGCCAACCTCTATGATAAGGACTTGACCAGACTCCTTATCGTGTACCACAATGTCCGGTTAATGTGCTTGACTAGCACCGAAATACGGATAACACTGTCTACTTTAATTTGGACCCTGGTGTTCTCTACTACAGATTGCACCTTATGAGTCCGCAACGTTCTGGTGTGGCGAATACCATACTTATTGCATAGTAGAAGATGAATACTCATACTACCTCGTTATGCCTCCACACATAGTCGTGGCAGAGCATGTATCCGCACCGAGTGGCTAAATGATCAACCGATATGATCCTTGACTTACAATGGGGACATGTATTTGTTGATCGACCACAAAAAATATTGCGATCTTGTATATACGTGTTCAGCGCCTCCGATCGAGGATAGTTGTAACCGTATTTTAGCCATATTGTCGACGACTTAAGGTCGACATGTGGGTTGTCCAATGCTCTGAAGAGTACCTTATGAAGGCTTTTTAAGTTGATCTTTTCCATCAAATTATTATATTTTAATTCGATCATCGCCTTCACATTTACTAGCCCACCATCACCAACACCATACTTAGCAGACAAAAAAGGTCTTATAGTGGCTAGGTGGGTTGCCCGTGTTTTCTCGGTCGTTATTATGGCGTGCTTCCTAGCAGACACAGTTGACCCAGCTATCGGGGTGTCGTGCATTCGCATTAGGATACGCTCACTTAATTGGACTACTCCACACAGTCCATTGCCGAATTTATCACGGAATAAATATAGTCTCTCCTTATTGGCTTCCAGCACATGGACATGGTTCTCTGAGTACTCTACGGATCATAACATCCATTTCATCACACTATTTGTCCTCAAACTCCACAACACCTATGTAGTAGTTTAGCAGCGAAACAGCATACTCATCTAATGCTAGCAACAAATTCCTTGCATTTAGAGAAGTCTTACATAATAACGCTGCTCTTTTACTGATGCCATCAGTAATTTGTCGCTTTGTCTCAAGCATTATAAGGGACTTTGGAGATTCTTTAACACCCAGATCTTATATCCTTCGTGTTCCTCTAGGACTCTGACTAACTCGCTACATACTTGCGTGTCAGTCGCAGACTTTGAATAATTCAAATCTAGTCCTATACTATAAAAGAATTCCCTGGCACAGACCCCCATAGAGTAGAGCTATTTGGCTGTTCGAGGATACTTCTTCAAGTCATCGATAAAAAAATGATTTGTACTGAAACAATCCCCTTCAGAATGAACTGATATTTGCTAAAACAGGTCATTGAGGCAGCGACTCAATAGCTCAAAACAAAGAACAAAGAGTAGCGGATATATGCTATACTCCTGAAGGATCCCCCTCTTGAGTTTTACCTGGCATATCCGGTGCATATTATAGTTCAGATGAATACTCCACCTATTCATCATAGCGACAGTCTTTCCAGCAGTATTGGAGCGTGTGGGATTGGACCACGGATATGGAAAAAGACCAGATGGGTAATCATCTCTCCGTTCACTGAGGGAAAATCGATCGTAAGGAACTGCACTGTTGTGGATTCTTTCTCGAACTCGATGATACTCAGCTGGGTGCTGTCTGCTTGATCGGTAATCGATCTGGCCGATAGAATCAAGATTTGAAAATTTGGCACATTTGGAGACCTATATATATAATTTATTATTTTAATAACATTATCTATAAACAATTTTAACGAGGATGGAATATTTATAAAAACAAGATCAAACCGGTGTAAAATACAATGCAAACTTGAAAACTGTGGAGATACTGGGTATATACGGTATACTGCTTAGCAAACTTTTCGATCATTGCTTGAGCACCATCATTGCAAACACCAATACATTTTTTCCAACATAATTCCCGAGAAATCATATAATCATTGAATGCGTTGAAATTTTCTTGACCAGTTGTGTTTTTTGAAAAAATTTACAAATTTAGTAATCTTCTTGCAATGTATAATTTAACAAATAATAAACAAAAACTAATATTTTTGATAATCCTTCAACATCATTTGATTCGTAACTGAATAGATAAATAATCAGATTTTTTTTAAAACAAGGTTTTATTAAAGATTACTCTAAAGTGTGAGCTTCTTTATTTTTTGCAATAAGGCAAATTATCTCAGATAAATTAAAAATTATTATCAACTACATGGAAAATTCAGTGTAATATGAAAAATTATATTTTATAAACTTTTTAGTTAAATGGATGAAGTATATAACCTCACAATTCTACATCCTAAACATACAAATAATATTGTAAAAACATTAATTTTCATAAATTATTTAATACACTAATAATCATAGAATAATGAATGTCTGTTGTGCTTTATATCAATTATTTCTTGTTTTGCCATAACTATTTCTTTGTCAATATTATATATCAAATTATCAGTAAAATTTTAGATTTCTTTTTTAGAATAATGAATGCCTGATGTGCTTTATATCAATTATTTCTTGTTTTGCCATAACTATTTCTTTGTCAATATTATATATCAAATTATCAGTAAAATTGTAGATTTCTTTTTTATAATTTTCTAGCAGTTCCAAAGTCTTGAAATATAATAAAAATAAAACATTAATTCCATTAGGAACCCATATAGTCTTGACTCCACAGAGAAGATCATTGAAATATGACAACCAATTTACTCGTCGTATTATTTCAGGTTTTGTTTAAAACATTATAATTACAGTAGTTTTATGTATGGAAGCGACTTTGTTTAGTGTGTCTTCTGGTTGAACCATATATTCACATAACGGTACATCCATAACGGATGATTCTAAAAAGCTACCATAACTAACACTATTTGTCATCAAATTAGATAATATTAAATAAATAATTTTAATTTATATTTAAATATTTTAATAGGTTTCACAGCAACGATAGGTAATTTAATAATAACATTATGACGAGGGATCAACACCGAGCAAAAATGAGAGCTTGAACCAATTCGTCAGGATCACTTAGTTTAATTTTTCGGTATAACAATGATCATTGGAATTTAATTTAACTTTATTTAGTGACGTAGTTAATACTCGTTTATAAGATTCTTTTGAAAACTATCAGTTACTCCTTATAGTTAAATTAATTGTTTGAAAAGTTTCCCTCCGATAGCGTCATTGGATTTACCTTACTGAGAAGACGTCCAATNTGGTCATTGGAATTTAATTTAACTTTATTTAGTGACGTAGTTAATACTCGTTTATAAGATTCTTTTGAAAACTATCAGTTACTCCTTATAGTTAAATTAATTGTTTGAAAAGTTTCCCTCCGATAGCGTCATTGGATCCACCTTACTGAGAAGACTTCTAATGCCTGGCCGTCATCAAAAGGATACACTATTCTTTCACCGGGGACAATGTCGTTTCTTGGAGATAAGTTCTGGAACGCTGCAACGAGCATGAATCAATGAGTTAATTTGGTTAACCTTGATCTTTGAAATTTTTAAATTTTTTACTCACTTTTTTCATTTTATTAATACAATAATATGTTTTCTTTACTTAATTTTCTAAATACTTATTTTATCTCAAATTTCTAACTTTATTGGTGTTTACTTATGTCATAGTCTACACAAAGTAACTGACATGTAGTTAGTGTATTATTATTAACACGAGAAATGTTAACAATTAACACTAATTAAGTGTATCCAGTTCCCACTATCACGAAAAAAGAGTTTCCAATGTCAGGCAAGTCCATCGAGAAACTGCATTAAAACTAGAAGACATCTATTCTTTGCAGTTGTGGGAATCTCTTAATGGAGTGAAAGAGAGCAAAGTATCCTTTGTGTTACCCTGGCACTGTGAAATCTTTAATCAAATAGTCACATGCCACCCCTTTCTGTTTTGACATTTAGCCTCAGCCTTTTCCTCAATAAGTATCATGTATTTCGTTTTTTGCCTTAATTTGCATGCTCTCTAAAGTTTTCAGCTGCACAAATGTCTGTATATACGTCTTCACTTACTAATCCGGTTCAGGGACATTTATAAAAAAGTTAATATCTTCTAGATTATCAAAAAACAAGCAGATGCAGTCGTCTTTCAGTTCTGGTGAGTTATTTGCATACATTAACCACCCGCTAGATTTAATAATATTTCTCAATTTTCTTGAGTAAATAATCATGTTGAATATTCATTATCTATCCATTTAGATTTTCAATGTTATACTTTCGAGAAATGAATTCTATGATAAGTGTTAAATTAATGCAGAATTTCCAATATTTTGTCATTAATTGGCAAAAATAAAGTTTGTTAATAATTTATTAAATATTTAAAATTAAAGGTGGCCGCTCTCATTTACCTTCAATTTGTATGGAAATGCGAGACAACTCCTGCTCCGTTTACCACTTTACTTGCTCACAAAAAATAGTAGACATAAACAAAATTTGTGTATGTGAAAAATATCCTAGTAAATATTAATAAATTTACCAAAATTGTAAAACACTTTGCGATTATTCAAAATAAAACTAAATATAATGTGCATTTATTTTTATTAAAATTGATAATTTTTTAGTAGCATACACGAATAACGAAACCTCTTTGATTTTGTAAGTATAGTACCATCATTTTATAAACTTCCTTATTGTCTTAAATTAAATTTAATTATAGGAAGACAAAACTATAGTAATTAACAAGTTAGAAAATTTTTCGCATTTCGATAGTTATATACTTTAATTATCGTTAGTTTGACTAAATGGATATAGTAAGTGTGAATTTAAATTTTAGTTGACAGAATTAATAGAGTGACCAGACCGTTATATAAATGTCATCTACAAAAAGGACTTGAAGGATGCTATAAACCATCTTACTGGTTGCGTGATGATGAACAACAACAATCACTGTTAAGAAATTTTCAAAAAATCATGTAGAAGTAACTATTATTTTTAAAATTGGTGTCATTCTCTGTTCAAATAAATGTGATAAAGATAAAAAATATATGACGATTCGACCTGCAACTACAATTCTTAAATTTTCCCTTCAAACCAAAAAGAAATCCCCAGTCTGTATAAATCTGATTATTAATTTAGGTGGAATGCAAACACTTTATTACCAAAAATGTAACGGAAACGATAGTTACCCAGTCACACATTTTTGGCAATTGAAAGGTTGTTTTATTAAATTTGAATTAGATGGTGGAATTAATTTTAGAGCTAAGGGTACTCATGATCTCCTAAGACCTTCTGATTATAAACCACCAGCATTTGCTGTAGAAAAATTACTTGAATTTCGTTCACGTAATCCAGATGTTACATCCGAAGAAATTTCAAAAAAAATTGTGATCATTTTACTAATTTAAGGGAGAACAAATTCACGTGGCATTTAAGGCTCCAGCAGTAGTCAGTCGAATACTTAAGGAAAATGAAATTATTTTTTCAAATTATTGAGGTAAAATCGCACTCATGAAGAAATCATATTCGTTTCATAAAAAACATAGTCAAATTGCTATACAAGAATCCAGGGACAATCACAACCATCATTTAAACCAAAATCGATACCACCAAGATAGACATTCGAATCCAAGTCAAGTAAGCTTAAGACAAGTAGTAAGTCAGCCAATTCAGCCGTTGGTTTTTCCGTCGGATCAAAATAATATATTATGTGGACCAATGCAGTATAGAGACACACGGCTATTCCAAGAAACAAATTTTATGCAATCTGGATATGTAAATAGTATGGTACATTATTCACAACAATTTTGTGTATATAATGAAAACAGTACAAGGTCACAATTCATTCAATCGTATCCTAGAAATGATAGTTACGATATGATGCCTCATAATTCAAGAATGGAATATTTACTAAATTATTCAAATCAATATAATAATCATCAAAATTATAATTTCATGCCTATAAATATAAACCCAGTAAATGGAATTATGAACCAAGAAATGACGAGTAATAGAAACTATCCATATATCACTCAATATATGTATAATTTTCACAATGAAGACCCTGATCATCAAACATCAAATACTAATCCATTTATAAGAAATAACTCCATAACACCAGAATATTAATTAAAAACTAAGCATTTTTATATTTTCATTTTTTTCTTTTAGAAATTCAAACTTTTTAGTCTTTTAATTTTGAATGTTAAAGTCTAAAACAGTAAGAAAATTACTATTTTCAAAAATATAGATTTTTACAAATATGCTAAAACTTTGGATGTTTGGTTACCATTTTTCTTTAGAATAATTTTAATTTTTTAATTTTAACTCATCAATTAAAAAATGATCCTTCCTTTAAAAATGGCATTTTGTGGTAAAAAATTACCCTACCGAAACCTTTTAAGCAACATTTCAATTATCAGTAAAGTTTAATATCACCTCACAAACTTTCAATTCACTTCCCTCACTTCTTAATGAATAATTGAGTGAGTTGAATTTTCATTAACAAGATATGAAGTTGGAAAGTACAAGAATATTTAAGAGATCGACTTCCAAATTTTTGGAAATTGTTCTTTAATCTTTAATTCTACAAAAACTGAGAAATATATGTATTTTGAAATTAATTTCATAATATGCATTATTTTTAAGGTCTATTAAATCAGTGTAACGAGTACCGGGAAAAGGCCTGATAACTCT